>BQNB010145353.1:0-16728 GCA_026074375.1 Tanacetum coccineum
ATTGACAGTCCATGCCTTGCAATGATTTCATTGAGGTATAGTCTAGCTAGCCTATCCATCTTAAAGTCCTCATGAATAGGTAGGAAATGAGCAGACTTTGTCAACCTGTCCACAATAACCCAGATTGCATCATGCCTATTTTTGGTCCTTGGCAACTTAGTGATAAAGTCCATGGCTATTCTCTCCCATTTCCATTCTAGGATTTTAGGTTGCTGCAGTAAGCCGAATGGCCTCTGATGTTCAGCTTTGATCTTAGAATAAGTCAAACACTTGCTAACATACAAGGCTATGTCTTTCTTTATTCCTGGACACCAATACATGTCCCTAAGGTCATAGTACATCTTATCTGCTCCTGGGTGTACTGAGTATCTAGACTTATGAGCTTCATCCATTATCAGGGTTCTCACATTGCCCGTCAAAGGGACCCACATTCGATCTAGATAATATAATGCTCCATCACTTATACGTTTCAACTGATCGTCTAGCCCTCGCAGCATTTCTGCTGGTGTATTGACAACCTCAGATGCTTCATTCTGAGCGTCTAGTATCTTATCCTTGATACTCGACTGAATGGTCATGTTCATTGCTCTAATTCTATTAGGCTTAAATCTCTCCATTTGACTTAGTGCACCAGCTACTATGTTTGCCTTACCAGGATGATAACGAATCTCGCAGTCATAGTCGCAGTCATAGTTCTATCCAACGACGTTGACGCATGTTCAGCTCTTTCTGATTGAAAATACATTGGAGACTCTTGTGGTTGGTGTATATGACGCTTTAATGTCTTCAGATCTTAAGGGCAAATACTACTACTCCTAATTCCAAATCATGGGTGGTGTAATTCTTCTTATGGATTTTCAACTGTCTAGAGGCATATGCTATCACCTTTCTTCTTTGCATCAGTACACAACCTAGTCCTAATCCTGTTGCATCGCAATATACCACAAAATCTTTAGATCCATCAGGGAGTACTAAAATAAGTGCATTACAGAGCTTATCCTTCAAGGTCTGGAATTCCCTTTCTTGTTCTTCTCCCCAAACGTACTCCTTATGTTTCTGTGTCAAAATGGTAAGGGGTTTGGCTATCTTGGAGAAGTTCTTTATGAATCGATGGTAGTATCCTACTAATCCTAAGAACAAACGAACCTCTGATGAAGTTTTAGGGGCTTCTTAATTCTTAACAGCCTCAATCTTGGCGGAGTCTACATGCAAGTTATCCCGTTAATCACATGCCCAAGAAACTGCACTTCTTGCAACCAGAATTCACACTTAGAGAATTTTGCATACAGTTTCTCCTTCTTGAGCAGTTATAAGATTAACCCTAGGTGCATCTCATGCTCTTCCTTAGTCTTAGAGTATATCAAGATGTCGTCTATGAACATTATTACAAACTTGTCTAGGTATGGTCTACATACTCGGTTCATCAAGTCTATGAATACCGCTGGTGCATTCGTCAGACCAAAGGGCATTACTGTGAACTCGAAATGTCCATATTGAGTTCTAAATGCAGTCTTTGGAATGTCGTCCTTGTGCACTGATATGTGTTTATTCACATATCATTTTTATTTACTAAAATAAGCTTAAATAACCAAAAATACATAGAAAATGCATTGTATATGTGTATTTTGTGATTTGAATTATGCAGGTAGCGGATATTCAAATAAGGACAAAAACAAAGCCAAAAACAGACAAAACCGAGCACGAGATTGGAAGAGTGTGAGAAAAACAAAGCCGAAGGCATATTTATTTTTAATGGGCCAACCCGTAACCCATTTAATGGGCCGGGTCAGCCCATTAGAATTTGAATGATATTAATTCCAAAACCATAAGCCTAAACCCTTTTGTTAAAATTACTTAGTCCAAATTCATAAATCTATTCCTGTCGCAAATTAAATAAACCAAAGCCCAATCCTAAACCCGAGTCTAAATTCAAACGATTAATAAAAATAGGTCAAAAGTTATTGTTTATCTCTATCCCCTTTCCCTCCTAAATTTCACCCTGCAACGAATTTACACAGGGTAAACCAACCCTCTCTACACACACTAATCCCTTTTAGAAGGCCACCTGACACGTCTGATACGATTTTGGCCACGCTGCCAATCCTGAGCAACCTTATTAGCTTAGAAGACGTGTAAGAGGATCCAAGGGCTCAGATTGGTAGATTTGGAATCAAGGGCTTAGATGAATGCTTCAAGGATGCTCCTCAGGCTCTAGAAGGCTCATCTCCCTGCTATAAATAGAGGGAGAAATCACACAGTAGAGATATCTAGCTTAAGTAGTTTTTAGTAGCTTATTGTTGTAGCTTTAGCTTATTTCCTGCTTATTTTTAATGTAATTTTCTTTTTAAAGCCTTGTAATATCTTAATAATCAATAAAAGTTTTAGTTTCATTTAAATTGTGATTTAAATTCATACTTTACTTTTATGCAAAATTGTTTACTATATGTTTGAGTTTACCTAAATAAGCTTAATAAGCTCTTAATAACCTAATAAGCTAGTTTTTATTCTGTTAAGCTTGTTTAAAGCTTAACTAAATAAGCTATCCATTTAAAACTCTTGTTAAGTCATAATAAGCTATTAATGGAAGATAAGCCAGAAATGGATGGGCTTATGGGTTTCACCAGCTTGTTTTCAACAAGTTGGAACTTGTAGATAAGCTCTAAGTTGAGCAAAGGACTAGGTATGTTTACTTTTCCTATTTTGAGCTTAATTTCTTATTCAGCTTATTAGATTGCTTATTTGAGCTTATTCACTGCTTATTATTGCTTATTATGTCTAGTTTCTAGTTTAGATTAGCTTATTTTATGATTAATAAGAAACTATAATTTAAATGGTTAGAATAGCTTATTAGTATAGCTTATTGATTAGTGCTTATTTTTCCTTATCTCTTGCTTATTTGTCATTAATATTATTAGTACTTCATCTGTTTTTCCAATTCAAAGTTTATTTTGGTTTGTTTAAGCTTAAAATGGGATTTTCATGATTTAAAGGGGTGTTTGGGTTAAGAGTGTAAAATGGGTCAAATGATGTGAAAATTGTTTTTGGTACTCAAATTGGTTTTCATCAGCTCTAGAAAAGTCTAAAAGCTAGTTTTCTTAAGCTTTGAATAAGCATTGTTAAGATTGGTAGTTGTTTTATCTGAATTCCAAGTCTGCTAGTCTATTGATTTTTCAAAACTGCTTATTTGATGATTTCTTAAAAGTCCTACTTTAGGTGTGGTTTTTGTGAGCTAAATGAGGTTTATTAGCATCAATGTGCATCTATTTTGTGTCTGTAGCTTTTGTAATTGCATTTTAATCATCTTAGATTTAAAACAGTCAAATAGAAGTAGTTGGTTTGTGCTTAAAAGTCCTTATGTGCAGATCATTTTGAGGTTTAGCTTCGAATTGGATTTAGTTAAAATCAATTTTTCTTAGCTTATTGGAGTTTATACTCCATCTGTTTTTGCTCTTTGAATCATCAATCTTCTTTTAGAACCTAGAAAATTAGTATAAACATTAGTCATTTAGCACAAAATTTTCAAAAACAAGTAGTATAACTGTCATATTCATATTACTTTTCTAGCTTATTTCTTGAACTTATTTGCTTAATTCCAGCTTATTTGTGTCCTTTGGGTATAGGTGTTCATCTGTTTTTGGCTATTAGTTTTTTTCTTAGTGTTTATTTGTTTAAATTCTTAGCTTAAAATTTAGTCAAAGTCCTTTTAAACAGTTTTTGTGTCCAACTGTCTTAATGTATTTGGTAGCTTTTTAGCTTATTTTGTTTGCTTATTTTTAATCGCTAGTGCTTATTAGGTATAGGTCTTAATCTATTTTTTAGTTTACAGCTTATTTCAAGTGCTTAATTTTCCAAAATCTTAGCTTAAAAAGTATGACCAAGTCCTTTAAAATATGTTTTTGTATCAACTGTCTTTAAGCTTTTTTGATGTCTTTTAGCTTATTAAGTTTGCTTATTTCTAGTTTTTTATAGCTTATTAAGTCTAGATTAGGGTCTGTTTTCAGCTTATTTGTTTTTCTTTTTTCTTTTTGAGTCCAAAATGCCAAAGAGTTTTAGTTACTAGTCAATTAGCTTAATAAGCTAAACTGTCAGTTTTAGAATAGTTTTTTGCTAGCTTATTTATATGGTAGGTCACAAGACTCGAACCTGTGACATTCCTTTCACACACATAACACCTCAACCAACTGCCCTGAGGTCTTTTTCATTTAAAGCTTTGCACCATTAATTTGTTATTCACACTTTTAGGTTTAAGCTTATCAGCTTATTTGATTTTTAGCAGCTTATACGTTTAAGCTTTTTGAGTAATTTTTCTTTGTAAACCTCCTTTTTAGCTTAAAGAATTTTCTTAAATTTTCTTAAATTTTTAGGATTAAGTTTAGTATTTTTAATTTTATTTTTAGTATTATTTAGTTTAAAAAATAGTTTTAATTAGATTAAAAATTCCAAAAATATATATTATGTCTTTTAAAAATTAGTTTAAGTCATTTAGTTTAAGAAATTTGCATTTTGAGTTTTTAGAATTTTAATTTGTCATTTTTAGTTAATTAGTTAGTTTTTAATTGATTTAAATGTCGTTAGGATTTTAAATTGCTTTAATTTTCTAGTTTAGCGTGCCTTTATATGCTTTCCCTTTGCGTTATTAGATTTAGAAACCAAAATCTAAAATATTGATTATTCAAGCACGCGAACACAAACCGAAACGAGGTTTTCAATTCACACTTCGTCAGGATACGACATCCGGAAGATAAAATATTGTTTGTCCTCAAGCAATTTTTATCAAACGGGATACTCTCTATACTATTACTTATTTGGTATTTTAAGATATATATATATTTTATATATAGACTATTACTATCAAACCATGCACTCTCAGCTGATGGTATCCGGACCGAAGGTCTATCTTAGAGAAATATTGTGATCCTTGTAGTTGATCGAATAAGTTGTCTATTATTGAGAGAGGATAACAGTTCTTAATAATCAGCTTACTCAACTCTCTATAGTCAATACACATCCTAAATGAACCATCCTTTTTCTTGACGAACAATACCGATGCTCCCCAAGGCGATGAACTTGGTCGAATGAAACCTTTGTCCTGGAGTTCTCTGAGTTGACTCGACAACTCCTCCATTTCAGAGGGCTCCAAACGATAAGGAGACTTTGCGATTGTCATTGCTACAGGGATTAAGTCGATACAAAATTCAATTTCTTGGGATAGGGGTAATCCTGATAGGTCGTTAGGAAATACCTCAATCAAGATGAACAAGTTCACCTAACTTCTTAGATTTGTGATCAGACAAAGGGAAAGGATCCCTTGTCTATTTAGCCCTATGAAATACTTCACACATAGGTACAAAAGAACTTTCCGAAATATTAAGATCATTATGCAAAGTGGACAAGACTTGATCAGCAGGTTAACCATGTTTTTTTATGCCACAACAGTTTAGACACTTAAAATGACATCACATTATGATACTTACCCAACTACAATCAGTTTTCATATCAAACAAATAAATTCCACCAGACTCACTACCATTTCCAAACGTTTCTTGCTTGGTCAAATCCCGAATATAACATTTTTCTTCACCAAAACCAAAAACATCTTACTATCCCTAATCAACTTGTTAACAGATAGCAGACTCACATAATAACCAGGAACAACCAGAACATCATACAAAATAACATTGTTGGCCAGTCTTAAATTTCTAGTATGACTTATAGTGGCTAAAGTTCCATTAGGATGGCCAACATCAATTTTTAAACTAGTTATATCCATAAAATTAAACATTCTAACAGTGGATACAGTCAAGTACTGGTTAGCACTTGAATCAATGATCTACAGGTTTAACATAAAATTTAGAATTTGCGCAAAAAATTAGAAAATTTGATATTAAACCAAACATTTACAATAAAGAAAGATGCTCTACATGCCATAATGGCATGAAAACTACCATAAAGATTATCATTGATCAAAGACAAAAGTTTCTTCATCTGCTCAGAGGTAAAACAAGAAGAAGAAGGTCTGACAGAAGAAGGCTTATCATTACTTTTAACATCAACATTAGTAGTAAAACTTTTCTTAGTAGGATTAGAATATTTCTTAAAACAAGGTGGAAAACCAACAAGTTTAAAACATCTCTCAATAGTATGACCTATTTTACCACAGTTCTTACAATTCAGGTTAGGATTAGGTTGTTATTAAAGTATTAGAGAAATAGATCCTTGGGTGTTGTTATATATAGCATTAAAAGTTCTCCTATTGTTGTTAATTTTTTTTGGTTTTAATATAAGATTATAATTATAATCACTCATTAATATAATCAACATTTACAATAAGATGGCGGGCAAACGAGCAACAAGCTGCGCCACAACCCCTTTTTGAATGGCAAAACCAATCCTACTAAAAATAAAGTTTTGTGTCTTAGGGGTCAAAAACTAAAGTTTTGTTAAATGACTTAGCAACAAAAGAAGTAGTATTTAGCTTAAATTCAGTAACACCATCGGACTCATGAACACCCCTATGAGATTCCTCTCTAGACATAATGATATAAGCATCTTTTACCTAAGGGAGAGGATCCATGGTTAAAACAACACTTATGACAGGCTATCACATTTTTAGAAGTCTTAATAAATGTCAAATTATGTTTACGTTCAGTTTCGAGTGGTTTAGTAGTTTATAAGTATGTTTTGTACGAAACGGGTCAAATATGGAGCATTTGGGTTAAGCCTCTAACTTTGATTTCACGCTCTTGAGTTTTGTAAAAACCTTGGTTATGGTTATGTTAAGTTCAGAGGTCTTTTTTCAAGTTAAATTATATCAAGTAATGGTTTAATCATTTGGGTTATTATAGGTTTGAAACAAACCAAGTTTTGCGGAAAAATAGACTAAAACTGAGCTCGGCCTAAGGTCGTGAACCTTAGCCGCCGACCGTGGGAGGCCCTAAGGCTCCCAGCCACCGGTCAAGGTTAGCCAGCCGCCGGCCAAGGCCTCTACCGCCGGTCAAAGGTGGCCAGCCGCCGGCTAAAGGCCTAAAAAAGGTTTCCGGTTTTGTTATTTTGTTTCTTTCATAAAAGATTAACTCTAAAGAGTTAGAAGACGTTCTTTATATCGATGGAAAGGTAATTGAGTCTTCTTTAATGTAAAATCACTTTCAGAATCATAATCATAATAGAATTTTAAAAAAATAGGCTCATGAAAGAGTCAAGGGTCAATATCGGGACTTTTCCGTGTTTAAAATAAAAAAAATTCACTTGAGTCAAGGGCTTTTCAAGTTGGTATTAGAGCGTTTGGTTTGAGGGATCTGAGTATCCGCCGTCAGTAGGAAGGTACTTAGACTTAAACCATAGCTCGGTAATGACCATATGAAGACTAATCTAATAACATACTAGATAAGAGGGAAAGAGAGATTGTTTTAGTGAGAGAGAGGGTTGGATGAACACTTAGAGAGAGAAGTAAACATATATTAATGTGTGTAAAAATGAGCAACCAACCACCTCTCCAAAGCATGGAGAGGTGTATTTATACTAACCTTGGCCGGCTATGGATGGGTCATCATGGGATTTCCATGGGCTTTTCCTTATCTTTGGCCCGATTAGCTTACTAAACAATACTTAATGGACTACGAGCTAGAAACGTAAAATACATGGAGTGACTGATCCTTTTTTGGATTCCTAATAATCTCTCCCTAAGGGAGGTCACTCCAATTTACAAAAACTTAAGCTCTACATTCTATGAGTATCTTTAATCTTTAGCTCGTAGTCTTGTTATCATGTTCTTTATTTTGTGAATCTTGATGTAGCAATCTTTAGACTTTTAGGCTTTAGCTTGTATCTTGTTCTTGACTTGTATGTGATCTTTTGAGCTTCTTAAGATCATCAACCAATCATAATCTCTATTCACCTTCTTGTAATCTTTTCCTTCTTGTGATCTTGTGACTTTTGGACCGACATGCTCATACTATTCTTGATGTTTAAAAGCGAGTGTAACCATCTTTCTTGATATTCTTAAACTTTAACACTTCGTCACTTCGAGAAAGACGTTCGGTATCAGAGTGACGGAAACTTCTTTGAAATTCTTTGACTTTAATACTTCGTCACTTCAAAAAAGATGTACGGTATCAGAGTAGCGGAAGTCTTGAAACATGTACTTGAGCTTTCATGATGTCTTTATATTTGTTGGTGTAGTGGAAGTCTTGAAACATGTACTTGAGCTTTCATGATGTCTTTAAGTTTGTCGGTCGGGTATGAGCATGTGGCTATGAATCTTGTGAGTTAGCTGGAATCAGGTACCTTCACCTCCATCTTTAAGTATCCTGCATTAAAACAGTTAGTAATAAAGCGGGGGGGGACAATATTGCTTTGACATTCGCATGCCGAGTTTGTTGATTAACCTTCGAATCCGTGAGGATCGACCTGTGATCAGGTATATTCAATTTAAGAAGAATTCAATTTAAGAAGAATCTCCTTGACATGATTTCCAGCTGAAGTATAGAATCTTTCTAACACATTTGCATTAGATTCATCACCGGAACGTCTCAAAGCAGACAGCACGATAAGAGTGAACCAGTGAGTTACTATCTCACCGATTGAATAGAAAAATCAATTTGAAAAGTCAATCGACGTGTCACTTGCTAAAGTGGTTTTGTGACACATCGAGAGTGTTAATCATTTCAAAAATTCATCAATCGTCGATCCATAACCTGGAACAAGTTTGATTCATATAGAATCGCACCGTTGTTGCTTTCCAGTTGTCACAAGTTTGATTCATAAGAATCGCACAAGTCACCTACCATGAGCTTGTTTGATGTTGGCTCAAGCAGGATTTCCATCTTCACTGTGAATACTTAAGTATCACTCGGATGTTCTGGCAAAATCACAAGGATAATGCGTAGGACTCTTTATATTTCTTGTTATTCACATTGTGTGAGATAGCAAGCATAATTTTGACAAGTGTCCTAATGAGATTTATGGATGATCTCTTTTGGCTCTAGACTCAATAGTGCACTTTAGTTTTAGTGATCGGAGGCTGGAGCAGACTGCCACCTTTTCAATACCAACTAACTCGGAGTGAGAAAGTTGATAGAAATGCGTGTAATCTCTGTGAGAAATGAAACAAGAGTCTGTTGAGAGACCTTGAGTGGCTAGGGAGGGTTGTGCTTAGCGTCACTGGGTCCATGACAGTCTTCAATGTCAGACAACACCTTAGTGTTTCCGACAGTTTATGTATTGACCCAGTTTCTGCCTAAGTGTATGGAGGGCTTCTTTCTTTTCACCCTTTATCCTTACAATTCTTTTTAATTCTTCAACCCCTTCAGCGCTTACCGAGACTTCATAACTAGTACCTTGTTGGGTTTGTTCCAGTACTAGCTCTATCTCAGTCGGCACTTTTCCCGATCCTCACTTTTTCTCCTTTTGTATCATACCTAAGGACTTCTATACTATCTAGTGGATATCCCTGGGTAGATCCCTCCGGTTCTGGCTGGATCATGGGATTTGAATACCTATACCTAACCACCTTATAACTCCATAAATTTAAGTACATGGTCGGTCTTTCAGGTATTCCATCACAATCGAAGCCAAAATCATTGAAAAGTTCAATCAAAGTGTTTGATATAAATATTAAAAGATTTACACTTTGAGAGTTTTTCATCATCACTAAAAGCTCCCCCTTAACATGTGCATCGTAATCGTAGTACATGCTAAGTGTGGAGTGCATTGAGTCCATTTTATCTGATCACATTTCAATACAAATTAGATTCAGTTTAATCACATTTTCTCCCCTTATCCAAAATGTTAATCCCTTGATATTTTGGATATCAATTTGATTAAACGTTCGGGGACAAAATGTTACACAATCTCTAACAGGAACATTTTAATGCTCCCCCTCAATATTTGAGGGTATATAAGACAGTGCTGAGTATAATAATTTGAAATTTTTTGAATTTACTAAGAAATTCTTGAAAATTTTATACTCGATCACTTCTTAATATCAACATAATGTCTACACTGCATATATACAAATTTCACAAGTTATTTATTACATACAAGGTTTGACCTGTTATGATGAGGACATCATATGATATATCATATGGTCCTTTGCAGCAGCCGAAAGTCTCTCTCGTACGGTCTCCCACCAACAAATTTCTCCAAGCTTCGCATAATCCTCTTGGTCTTTAGCTGTTTATCAATTGACTGGATCATAGCTCCTAATTTATCTCTATCACTTTGTCTCCAGATAGTCTAAGGCAGTTACTTCATCCGAATTCCCTTTAGACGATCATCAAGAGCAGTCCGAACATCATTGAGTGTACCGTCACTAAACTTGTGTAGTTCATCAATACGCATCAATCTGTTCTTCTTGTCTTTGTTCTGGTAAATGAAACCTCTGGGATTGGAGTATGTTGTATAAGCTTCCCTTCGTTTAAGATCTAGTCTGTACGTATCCGGCTTTATGAGGTTGAGCTTCTTTTGGTAACTCTTGACACCTAATTGAAGATCTTACACACGCCTTTGGATAACAATGCTTCTTGTAAACATTCGCAAGGAGACATTAAAAGCTAGGCGTTCTTCAATAGTGAGATTTGTCAACTTGCCTTGAACAAGAAGAAGCAGCATGTCTTCGATGTCTTGGATGCGAAGCCTGTTGAAAGTGCCTTCTTTGAATGTATACAGCTTGTCATCATCTCTACGAACAGTGATCCAATCCAGATGCTTGTAATTATGCCATTCGACTATTTGAAGCTTTGTGACAGCAATGATTTTGCGTTTGGAGTATACATCTCGAGCAGATTCCCTGTTAGCAGCAAATCCATAGAATTGTTGTCGTTTTTGCCCACAATGTGAGATTCCCCATAGTGCATGTTTGTCATAGCTAATCGACACTTGACTCCACATTGTGTTAGGGACCAGATCTTCAATCTATTTGATATTCCCGTAATCTGCAGCCTTTGTCTTCGTCACTGAAGTTGTATATGTTCGGCTTGATACACCACCACTTAGATACACTAGGTCGTTGTTGATGAAGTGATCGAAAGGTATGACACGACGACCTCGAGAATTAGATATTAATGGTAGTGGTTTTCGCAGATCATGAGGATATTGCTGACCTTCAGGGTTGTTCTAGTCTAATTGATCAGTGGTTGCCTTGTAGACTTCTTCAAAGAAATATTCAAGTTCTACCAGACTCTTGCATGATCCTTTCATCAGCTCGAATGTTGGACCGACTAATAATTCAGGAGTTAGAGTATCAACTTTAAGCCGGTTCATCACGAATGCTGAGAAGTCAAGAGGAGTGTCCATTAGCTCATTAAATGACTCACGTGGATCTTCCATCTGGTCCAAAGAGCTTAGCCAAGGTTGAACAGGTCCATGACTATCAGTAAAAGTCTTGTTCTAATTACGATCGAGAGTAGGAGGTTTTGCTGGTTTCTAAAACCAATCAGGAAGCTGAGAGGTCTCTTCATTAGGTTGATCTTCAGTAACTCATGTTTTGAACTCTTGATGTGCGGATTCTTCCAATTCTTTGGCAGTTTGCATTGGCTCCTCTGCTTGATGAGATTTGTGATAAGATATGGACCCTTCAGTTGACTTGCCAGTTGTCTTGGAGGTCTTTTCCTTTGGTGCACTGGTTGACTCTGGTTCTTTTCCAGCTCTTCTTCTCTTGGACCCCCGGTTTGATCCAGCGGAGGGTTCTTCGTCTTTATCCTCATCATCTCGACATCTTTTAAATGAGACAATATCTCCATATATGTCAAGTATAAGTTTGTCACTTTCGTAAGAGTCAACCAATGCTTTGTAGAGATTCTTTTGTTCATCAGATCTGTGGATTGGCTTATTGTTCTCTATCTTATCTATGAGAATCTTTTTAAGTTCTACTTCGGATAGGTTGGCGGCTTAAGCAATATGATGTTTAGATATTGGTTTGAACGAGTCAGAACCTTGCTTTAAGTTGTTCATTTACAGTTCTTTTTTTTTTTTTTTCTTTTTTCTCAATTTTGACAAAATATTGGAGATCTTGTGCTTTAACTTGTTCTTTGACTTGATCCTTGATTATTTTCTTAATGTTATTATCAAGTTTATTGATGAAGTCTGCATTTTCAGCTTGAGCTTGATCTTTGAGTTTGTCGGACTGTAACTGAACAACTATTTTCACGGCTTCATGCATCTTGTTGGCAAGGTACGCATCAACAATGCTGGGAATTAAAGAAACTGTCGTAGCAAATTAGTTCGTTTGCTTGAGTTTGGAGAAATTGGTTTCCAAAGTTTTTAGTCTATGGTCAAATCCGAATAAAGAGCCAAAGTTGGGAAGATCTTGTAGGGAGGAGCTTGGAGCAGTTGTTAGTGCAGGAACTGGTGTTTGTTGCAGATGTATGATGAGAGGAGTGGGTGGTAGAGGAAGGGTTGTTGTAGACAAAAGAGGTGGCTCAACAATAGTAGTAACCAAAACATCTATCAGTAAAGTTGACTCAGTGTTAAGATTCAATATAGAGTCGATATCTGTATCTGGACTGGGGTTGAGCATGTTAGACACGAAGCCAGATGACACAGAAGAACTCTGTTGTTGACCTTCAGGATTGACCGAAGTTATGATCACATGAGTATCTTCTATTACTTGAGTAGTTTGAACATTAGTCTGTTGAGCATCTGTCATTTTAATATCTCGTCCTTTCAGATTGACGTTCACATCCCTGTATAATTCATTCGCTTCGTCTTCATCATTTGTCTCTTCTTCATCCAACTCTTCTTCATCAACATTTGCACCTTAAATTTCTTCATCACTTTCTTCATCACTTTCTTCTTCACTATGTCTTACTTCTTGATCTTGAGTTAAGAGCTTGGAATGAACAAAGTCATCACCATCGTTGTATGAATCAGTCTGCTTATTAACATCATCTTGATCTTCATTATCTTGACCATCATCTTATTGATCATCATCATCTTGATTATCATCATTATCATCATCATCATCATCATCATCATCATCATCATCATCATCATCATCATTGTCTTCATCATCATCATTGGCATCATCATCATCATTTATGCCTACTTTATCATCATCCTCTTCGTCACTGGACTTCCAAGAGATTTGCTCATCATCAGATCCATATGTTGGTACATCGGGAACCCCTGGTTTACTACCAGTTCCTTCATCTGCACCTGAGCCACTGGCATGAGAGCTGTGAGTTTCTATCAGACTTCTTTTTGTTGCTAGCTTCATTTGTTTAGCTTCTGTTAAAGAAACTTCAGATAGCACTGGTATACCTTTAGCTTTAGATGTCTTTGCAGGTTGCTTCTTCTTGGCAGGTTTAGCCGCCTTTGCTGAAGTCTTGAGTCTCTTGCCTTTAGCAGTGGTAGCAGTCTTCTTTTTAGGAGATGATTCAAAATCATCTTTATTTTTGACATATTTAGGTTTTGGAATCTTCTCATCAGTAGCATAAGCAAGATAAGTCTTGTAGGCTACTGACTCCAACATGGTTTGGTTGGTCTAGTGTTGTGGGAGAATAGCGCCGTATACCTGTGTGTCTTGATGTTTAGAAATGACTCTTATTGTGGTAAACATGAAGTCATCCTTGACATAGTGCCAAAACATCTTGTTTCTCCTTGGTATTGCCTGATCCTTTGCCATGAAGTAGTCTACAATGACTTTGGTGAAACGTGGATAATACATATCATTGTTCTTCTTAGAATTCTTGTTCTCTACTTGACGTTGACATCGGATAAAAACTTGATCTCATCAGTGTGTCCAAGGTCTCTAATAAAAGATAGAATCTCCTCTTTAAGTGGGGGTTCTTCAAATGACTGACTTGGGAGTTTAGGGCAAATCTTGAGCATATCTCTGAAGTTGTCAACGTTAACAGTATGACTTTTTCCATTCAACTTAAAACGAAGTAAAGAATGATGTCTGGAGACAGTGACCCAGAACTCTTGCATGTATATTTCTGGTACATCAGTAGTGATCTCAAATGCTTTGTAGAATGGAGTGAGTTTGAGGGCATCTAATACCACTTCAAGAGTAGGTTCCTTGGATTTGAGATTTGAGCTTAGTCAGAGATTACTTTTCCTTATCTTGAGATGGTTAGCAGGGGTGACTAATTCATCATCCAGTGCCTTTTGCTGAGCTCTTGTGTTATCCATGATTCTGCTAAGAAAGGATCAATACAGTTTATGTTTGTACAATATATTATAGGGACCTTTCAATTGAGCACTTTGAGTTGATTCAAGATGCGAAAATTTCTTAAGGATAAGACACTCTAAGACTTTTAGCACCTTTTAAGATATATTCCTTTAAATGACAACTTAGATTGACAAAATTGTTTAAGGATTTAAGGAAACTTGTTTGACTATTTAGGAATCGTGTTCTTCTAACTAGTTAGAGAATTTTGATATCCTAAGCCTAATTTTAGTTAACCTTGTTTTACATCACAATTAAGCTAGTTTAACTTGATTAGAGATAATAATTAACCAATTTAATTAATTCCCTAAAACGGGTTTTAAATTGCCTTTTAGTTGGAAAATTGATCTTAAGTGTTTTTGGTCTTGTAAGATAAATCGCCTTCTAATGACCACTAATAGATTGGTTCCTAAAGAAAAGAAACAATTGTTCGGTTCCTTAAGAAAAACTAGTTGCTCGGTTCCTTAAGATAAACTAGTTTTTCGGTTTCTAAAGACAAACTAGTTGTTCGATCCTAAAGGAGACGAGTTGTTCGGTTTCTAAAGCGAGCTAGTTGTTCGGTTCCTTAATTTAGACTAGTTGTTCGGTTCCTAAGCCAATCTAGTTGTTCGGTTCCTTAATGAAGCAAGTTGTTCGGTTCTTTAAAGAATGAGTTGTTCGGTTCCTTGTAACACATGAGTTGTTCGGTTCCTTATAACAAATGAGTTATTCGATCCCTTATAACATATGAGTTGTTTGGTTCCTTGTAACAAATGAGTTGTTTGATCCCTTATAACATATGAGTTGTTCGGTTCCTTGTAACAAATGAGTTGTTCGGTCCTTATAACATATGAGTTGTTCGGTTCCTTGTAACATATTAGTTGTTCGGTTCCTTATAACAACTTGTTTGGTTCACCCTTAATTTCACATACGTGATTAAATTTACATTTAGAGAGCATCTTTTGGCATAAAAAAACACCAAATATCATTTACAACAACTTTAAGTCATAGAGTCATTAAGGATGTTCAATATCGAGCACGGATACATATTTTAGCACGTAAATTCAACAAACTACACACAAGGGTAAGATTTAAGCACTCAAACACATTCAAGGATAACAGAACTAGTTTCCTAGTACAAAACCCACAACCTTTTTACAATATTTCATTAAAACCCAAATTCCGCACCTAAAATTAACAAGAACACATTCATATGAATTCTAAACGAAAAACTGCTTTAGACGAGTGCTAAGCACACCTAAAGCTACAAAACCTCTCAACCAATTTGGTGTTTTAACTATTTTGATTTTTCAAGAACCCTAATTTGAAAATTAGGGAATTCGAGATCAAGATAGAATGAAAAACCAATTCCTTTGAGACGTGTGTAGTTTAGGTGATAGAGAACACTTTTCTTATTGTACCTTAGAGATGAAAATGGCTGGAATTAAAGAACAAAATGTGGCAATTCGAGTGAGGGTTTGAGAGAGTGGAAAAAATTTCTTAAGTGTGTGTGTGTAGGTGATGGGGGGTTGGGTGATGTTATAAAACAATTTTCATTTTAAACACATTCACCCCCTAATGTTTTAAACTTTTTTAACTTTTCTAATATAAGTTTTATTAGGCAATATATAACACCCCGTCTTTTAGGGTCATTGACGTCGTTAATAAATCCGCTATGTACCTTTTGTATTGTACGCGTTTGTTTTTAATTGTAAACGTTAAGTTAAATCGCGTACGTTAAAAATTAGCGTTCAATGTAAACGGGCGTCAAACGATTAAATGTTTACATCAATCAAGTATTAAATAATTATTTTGAGAATAATTATGGTCGTTGTTTATTTTATTTTTATGGGCTACGTAAATTATATACGTTTCGCGATAAAGTACGTTTAAGCATACCCGGAACCATAAAAATATTTCTACGCTTCAACAAATGCCCACGATTGTACCCAACACTCAAAGTTTTATTAAATGTTACCCAAGTTAATATTACCTTCACTTTGTTCATAAGAAAATAAAACATTTCATGTATACCTTCAAGTAAACACTTTTTATTTTTAAACTACAACTTGTAACTAGTAAAGTTTTTACTAGATATTGTTGCTAACTATCAAAAAGTTTCTAGAAACCTTCCCCCCCTCCTAACCCACGGCATACAACACCATTTAGAGACCAAGAGCACACAATTTGCTTACCACTTGGTCTTTGTACCTCACTTGCATTAAACATAAGCTTACCATGTCCTTTGACTAGAAACCAAGATCCCTAAAACCCTCACCATGTTTTTGACTAACTATTACATACTTTTTGACCACTAGGACTCATATAAGGCAAGCAACTTATAAGAGATAACTCATACATGCATAACACTTAACTAGAAAATCAAACAAACTCCCCTTTTTGCTCCTCTATAGCCCACGGCTACAAACACCCATCCAAGATAATCCATATCAAATTTTCTACCACCTATACACACCTACATACATCATTCTTAAGATATTCTAAGATGTTTCCAAGCATTGGCTAACCATTTACAAGTGTTGAAGCAAGAAATCAAGATTAGGGTTTTCATTTAGAAACTA
>BQNB010145354.1:0-16728 GCA_026074375.1 Tanacetum coccineum
TCAAATCAATTTTCTCGTTTATCACTAACGTAAAGCTGCAGGTCAAACGGTGGTAACGGCAACCTCAATCCCATTCAAATGCTTAATCTACGAAGACAATCAATCATGAAAGCTCAAGATTTAAAGACAAAGACTTCCGCTAACTCTGATTTGAAGCTTTCAAGATAAGGCATAGTATGAGTATGTTGGTCAAAGACATAAGATCGCAAGATGGAATAGACGATAAAGACAATGACAAAGGCTCAAAGTCAAGATCACAAAGCATGAAGGAACAAGCCTACAACAAAGAACAAAAAGAAAGACCAAGAACACATGAGCTTAACGACAAAAGCAATCTCATTGATCTCATGAAGGAGTGTCATCAATGAACTCACTTCGGGGGAGATTGTTAGCCTCAAAATATTGAGCCGAACTGGAAGTTCGTTCATTATGTATTTAAGTCTCGGTCAATCAATTAGTTAACGTTGTAATAGGAAAACATCGAGAATCGGGCTCGATAGTTAATCTAATATTGTATATGTTTCGGGTTTAATCCCAAGCAAAACCCGAGCCCGGATCCTAGTTAAATATCCCGCGCGTCATTTAACGCGACGGGGTATATAAACTCTTTTCTATTTAGAAAAGAGTAAGTTGTTTCATTTTAAATAATTCCACTTTCCTATTTTCTCTCATCTCTCTCTCTCTCCTTTCTCTCTCTACAAAACAACTCACCTCTCTTCTCTTTTCTAGTTCGATTCGTGTATGATATATATGTTATGAAGTGTTAACGGGATCCTACAAAAGGTATTAGGGTTTACAAGTTAACATAGTACGCGTGTCATGCATCTAATGGGTGGTTGAGATACCATTTAATACAGACGTGCTCTAAAGTACCAGGTATAGTCCTTTCAGGAAAGTTGTTGTACTTTATACAAACTTTAGAAGCACCTTTTTTCCTAAGGAGATTGCTTTATTCCTTTTGACATAAAGCAATCTTTTTCTCGCCAGGTAAACCTTCTAGAAGTGAAACAAACGTGTCAATCTTCTGTTATGGAGATAGACAACATTCAGCTTGAAATTGTCAACCAAGCTGAACTGAAGCTCTTTCCAAAGACCTTCTTTAGTTTCTGTACCGCTGCATAAACTGAAGTGAAGATACTTCTCAATCTTCTAAGGACCTGAAGAGTTGACGCTAAAGAAACTTCAGCGACTCAAACTGAAAGACTTCAGCTTGAGTAATACTTAGGGGATTTTATGTGTAAATCTACTGAAAGACTGAAGGGCTCAGGAACTGAACCCAACAATCACCCTTTACTAGAGCCATTATTAACTTACTATAAAAACATACTTTGCATCACAAAACTGAACAATAATGTAAACAAAGAGCAAGAAAAAGTAAATCGATTAATGTGTTCATACGTGAGTATGGATAACGACTTGTTGATATTTTCAGCTTCTTTTAACCGTTCACCTTGAGCACTAGAACTTTTTTGCTTGTCAAGAGATGGTAATAAAATTTAAGGTTTGTAAGCTTAGTCAAAAAAACCAACCGATTATAAAAACTCTCGAATAATACTGATCAAATGCATCATCTTTCTAAACCAGCTAAGTCAACAAGATTTAGCCTTGCGGTTCGTAAGTTGGATGTCGAGTCTTTTTCCCACTTACTTTTAATTACACATGTAAAAACAATGTGTGAACGACTGCTTTCTCCAATCATATTTGTTGCAACAACTTTTCTATTTGCAGAGCCCTAAATAACAAAACACAACACTAGTAAAAAAAAGCATATAACGGTTTTGAAGTAATTTAGTTGCCTAAATAAAAGGGGCAGAGTTTACCCGTCTTAGAAGCTTGAGAACACCGTCCACAGTACAAACTTTAGATTCAGTAAGGTTTTCAACATATACACCCTTTTTAGCATCTTCTCGCAGCTAAAGAAACAACTCTATATTATTACACATTTGCAGTATACATGGTGGTATACATAATGTCACAAAAGGCCAGAAAACGTACTTTCAAATTTTTGGAAGAAGGTTTAAGGAGATCAACTATTTGTTCCTTGTATAACTCCAAGAAAGAACATTTGCATGTGTATTCACACCTTTCATCCTTTTGAATTTTCTTTTCCTGTATATATATGTGAAATATACTAATTTAAGGTGGAATTACTTATGACCGATTAGGCTAAAAATTGGCCGGTGTTTAAAATTACCTCAATGATACTAGCAAATAAGGACTCAAGGATTCGTGGTGTCATTCCACAAGATTGGCTTGAATTTTCCTCGAGATTACCGAGCATTGTGTAAGTTTTCCCACTTTAAGTCTGCAACAGTTACATAGTTTGTAAGCCGGTGAGCTCGAACTAATAATACTAATTGACATATGTTATACTAATAACTTATGTTACGTGTCCATATGTAAACATATAACTATTGTATCCAGACAAGCAATTCTTCACCATTGGCTGGCCAACCACCTTAAAAAGTGTCTCCTGTAAAATTCCTAGTTCTAACGATATATTCTAATAAATATAAACGAAATCAACCCGAGCATGAAATAAATTTACCTGGTCGATTGTTTCACACGCAACATCGTCAAATATAAACGTTTCATGATGCTCATGCTCAACCCATTTTAAGGATTGTGCACTTTCCTGTTTGAAACACCTTTTGGAGCCTTGTGAACTACTAACCTCGTTAGGATTCAGCGGTCTTATACGAACCAAAAACTAAAAAAGTTGAATAAAATCATGCGCATAAGCTAAAACCTACAAAATAGTAATTATATCAAACAAACGTGCAATAAATTCTCAAAAAGTTTCTTACTTGAACATTATGATCCATCCAAAAAGATGGATCTTCCTTAAGGTCAAAATGTTGAACCCCTCCAGACAACGCAACAAATTTACAAACACGCGGTGCTCCACCAACCGGAGGCCTAGTACTACCTCCAAAGCTTTATTTTTTACCCAACTTGGAATCTCCAATCATTCTTGAAAAATAGAACTAAAAAACAAGAATCTGAAAAATGAAAAAAAAATTGTCTTAAAACATTAAAACCTAAAACCTAAAACCTAAGTGAAGTGGTTTGGTTTAAATGTGTTTCTCAGTACGCATTGACATACAAAGGTTTTGTTAAACATATTAAAGCCAATAAATGTCATGCAAAAATGGTGTCTGGGGTACGTCAAAACGTTTTAGGTACGCATTGACAACAATTGGCTGTTCTGGACGATCATAAAATAGTAATGAAAAAGTAGATTTAATGTAGTAACTTGGAGAGCAAGTGTGAGCTTTATAAGCACTTCTCAAATAAAACAAAACAACTAAGAAAGTATCATATCTATACGAGTATACGACATTATAAAGCATTTGGGACTATTCCTTAATTAGAAAGTCTGAATTTTCAGACACTTACACTTACTTTTTTCAGCGATTTTTGACGTTTTATTCCACCAGAAGTTATGGAGACAAGAGATTGGAAAGTGAGAAAGTAAGGGTATGAGAAAGTGAGGAGGTGGGTGAGTGGGTAGCTTAATATAATTTGTTTAATATATTTTTTATTTACTAAATATGCCTTGGTACGATAACTTTGAAATTTGGGTTTACATGGTATTTTTATGCTTTACAAATATTTTTCTATTGTTTGTAGTATTGATATAGCTCCATAGTTTTGACTTTAATTATTCAAAGAGTAACTTGATAAGACATCATTACGAATTTTAGCCTTGTAAATAAATCCTTAAGTACTTACATTCGATTCATGAATATAATTATCATTCGAATTTTATATTATACACACTTAAATTAATAATTAGTGTGAATCACAACAACGTAGTAAAGAATTTTTGTTGCCTTTATATTAAACCCGACCCAATTTATTTTAAATTACGATAAAATATGACATCTTCTGAAATTATGTATCTGGATGTTTATGTATATAGCCCAATTAAAAGAAAGTGACCCAAAATTATGTATTACCCGAATAAGGACTTCTAAAAGTTAAATGTTTTAGATTTTAAAACAATATTTTAGGTATTTAATTTACCTACTAATACGTTAAATTAATAATAAATAAATAAGAATGCCTATTTTAGTCATTTGACATATTAAGTATTAGTTAGTTTATTTTGTCAAACATCAAAAAAACTAATTACGTGAGTATTGCGATATCAAACAGCATAATCATGTAAATTTTAAAAGAAAACAACACTTTTTGCTCGCTAATTTATGAATTTGAGCCTACCCAAACATAATTCATATAGTTACACTTGATGGTAAAAGTGTAACATTTGTTAGCCACATAAATAGTTACTAGGAACGCGTCACCGCATTGCACGGGTACCATTCTATAAAGGGTGATATCACATTCTTCAATCTCACGCGCCTTAGTAAGTTGTTCAACCGATAAATTCAAACTTTTATTTACACTCTTAAGTTCCTCAAATTGCACTTGAAGATTTTGAAACGTTATAAAATCAACAATTTTGGACTTAAGATGCTCATTTTCAAAATCCTTTTTACGCAGACATTCTTCAAGTTCTAAAATTGTCGTTTGTTTAATCTTAACAGTGTTTACTAATTGATCATTCATCGTGTTAATTAAGTCCTCTTGTTCTTTATCTTTTTAGTATCCACATTGTTGATGTAATAATAAGAAATGAATAGATTAAGATCAATGTGCTTAAAAGGATATAGTGTAGGGACTACTATTATATTTATAGTATACATAGTTACATCTCTATGTATAAATAAGGTCAAATGACCACCATAATGATGTAATCCTCCACATCAAGTCACTTGTATGAATATCAAATGAGAAAAGGTTAACAAATTCTCTCTTTAAACACACACACTAATTACACATTGATTTACACACACTAGTCTATCAATCAAGATCTAATGTTTAATATGTCGTATCAAGAGCCAATGATTGCAGATTAGTGCTTATCTTTAATGTTTGATTATGTTTGTGAGATCGAGAAATTGCTTTTTCGTGCTTATCAGCTTATTAACAGCTTATTACGATTGCTTATTTATGCTTATCAGTTCAGATTTACATCTTATTTGTGCTTGTCAGCTTGTTTTTGGCTTATTTTGTTAGCTTATTGCTTAATCTAAGTGTTTTTTTTGCTTATTTATAATCTTTTTCTTGCTTATCAGTTTAAATACAGCTTATATAGTCCAATTTAGCTTATTACGAGTTTATGTGTTTAATACGTCAGCTAATCTGCTTATTTGCTTACGAGCTTATTCTAGTGCTTATTTCAGTCGTTTCAGGTTCAAGTCTGCTTAACTGAATCTGTATCAGATCTGCTTATACTAGTGCTTATTTGCTTTAGATCTGAATTTGATAAGCTTAAATGAATCTGCTTTAAATCTCAATAATCAAACAACTTATTTTTGCTTATTTTGGTGCTTATCTGCTTATTTTGCTTAGTAAAATAGCTTGTGGAAACTAGAAGGGGGGTTGAATAGTTTTTACCATTTTTAAATTAAAACTTAGATTATCGACTTATGTGAACTCACAAGATATACACAAGTGTATATGATAGCGATGCAACAAGTAAATAAGTAATCTACCAAACCGATGACACAATGATTTATAGTGGTTCGGCTACGAAGCTCCTCTTCGCCCTACTCCACTCCCCAAGTACCCAACTTGAGAGTTATCTTCACTATGTCAACAAGCTCCCTTTAGGCGGAGAAAACCGTACACGTCGCTTACACTTTTTCCGGTACTAAGCTAAATACCGAGTTCTACTTCGAGATAGAACCAATCTAACACACTATGTATTTTGTGGCCTAAATACTAACCTATCATACACATATGATACACACAACACACAACACAAGATATACAAGATGAATGATTATCACAAACGTGATGACACAACTAAACTATTAACACTTGAAGCTTGACGTCTTCTTGAGTGTTCTTCACTAAAGAGTGGAATGAGTTGATCACTTGTAATGGATTATGTAACAAGTATAATGATCAAAGAATATAAAAGATAAAAGATGTATGTGAAAAATATTTGTCAAGAGTTGTTTAAAATGAAAGCTTAAGGTTGCTATTTATAGGCAATCCTTTGAAATTTAAATGTTGCCCCAGAGAGCTGTGCCGTACGACCTACTGATCCACCTATTGCTGGATCCGTCCTATGTATTTGGTGGCGCTATGATAATTATTTGTCATTTTATGATTAACCCAAATCTATACAAAATATTGTTTTATACTTATTAAAACTAGTTTATTAGATTCTTCTAGAACAAAATATTTCTTATCACCAATAAGGAAATATTTTCTAGATTTGGGAAGATTTGGAAAGATTGTTTCCACTTATGGTTAATCTTATTTTGTCTTACATAATTAATATAACTAGCTTATAATTAATCATGTGTTAACTTAAATCATTTGATTAGAAAGTGTTTATGCAAATGATAATATTTTTTTTGATCATTAACTATGTTTAATAATGCCATATTCATACCTTAAGTAATTTGTCGTCGTTAAGTAAACTTTCGACTAAATAACTTGTTTATGTAAACTTTTACGTAGTATGACATTATATTTATTATTATCAAAACATGAAGATCATTAAATATAAATATCGATTTTGCGCGAATATTTGTATTAACAATCTCCCCCTTTTGATGATGACAAAATATAAACTCATGCTTATTAAAAATTACTAAATAAGTATTTAGTAGTTGAGTTTACATATCTTCTCCCTCTTTTATCAAAGTAAAAAGTGTTGTAGAGGCGGTCCTTGCAATTCTTGTTTTTGAAGAATGCTAAGTAACTTGGTGACGAATGCAAAGTAAAAAATTAAAGACTAGATGCAAGTTCTCCCCCTTGGTGTTTACTCCCCTTTGCTTGGGGCACCAAGTAATCGAGCTATAGATGCGTTGCTACAAAACAAAGTTAGTAGACAAGCGAATATATATATGATAATCACATATGCACACATATAAACATCCATCATCAACACAACAAAATGAAATAATGTTAAATCCATTATAAGGGATAAAACATAAAATTTGGCGTTAAAGCCATTACACAGTAATCTTAGACTAGAAAAAGAAAATAACTAAAGATCTTAAATCTTGGGATAAATATCATTTTCTCATATAATCTGAGGGCTGAGGTGAGATTGCTATGCGGATAATGCGAAAAGTAAGGTAGGTGTGATGAAGAGCCGAGGTGGTGTCGAATGTATAAGAACATGTAGTTGACACGGTTTCGGAGCATTTGGATTTCATGCCTTGAGGTGCTACAACATTGACAAAACATGTTTTGGAGGTGAGGCATGTCGTTTGGATGAACAAAATCCAAGATGTTTGGAGGATTGGGAAAATCTTTATTTCTAAGATTTGGTGATGGATGATGAATGTTTTTAAGTGGAGGTGCATTGTTGTGGAGGAGAGGTGTGTTGTTATTAATGTTAACAAACAAAGGTTGGATTGATGGTAATGGTTCAAATCCGGGTGGTGGATTTAGAAAACCGAGAGGTGGTCGAGAGATACGTGGTGGTGGAAATTGATTAAAAGGGCCCGGTGGCCAATTATCCATGGTTTAAGCATAGGGATCATTTAGTTATATTTGTACTGGAGGAAGTTCTTGAGGTTCTTTTTTTATCGGAATGACAAAACGAAGTTTAGGTGGAGGTGCAACGTGAGTTGGTGTAGGACACTCACTTGGTGATGATGAAGAGGTGTAGTGTGTGCTTTTGCTAGAGATGGATTTTGATAGATCTTGAGGTGGTGAAACGGAATTCTTTCTAGGAGGTGGTGAAGGAGTTCTCTCATTTGGTTGTTCCTCACTTGAGGATGTGAGATTGACATAGTTTGGATACTTGACACCCATTCTTGCGGTTTTTTGTTTGAAGTTTGGTGAATTTGTTTTGGATGAACTAGTCATGGTAGTAAACTAGTGATGTTGTATGAGAGAAATATAGAGAAGGAGTGAAGAAAATGGTGTTTAAGGATGATGAGTATAAGGTGAAAGTGGTGAAGGGGATTGTATAATGGTCCTTGGATTATATGAAGAACATGTTATATCCTAAGGTTTAAGATCACACATAGTATCATATAACATGGTTATAAGATAAAGTAGAAAAGGTTAAAAATCAAGAAAATTTGAATTTTGGCGCCTGGACTCAGATCCATCAAAACATCGTACGGATCTACCATATGGTGGATCCGTGGGTCGCAGGTTTCAACAAAAATGATCAGAAGTGCAATTTGCACCCAAAAATCAAAACAAATTATCATGCAAATATTATTATCTACTACCAATTATCATCCATAAAGCATATCAAGATAAATTGTGTAAGTAGTTTTAACATACATAGACCAAAGTTATCAATTCACCAATATCTTAATATAGAATTCATAACCAAAGAAGCGAGTAACCACATACCATAAGAACACATAGTCATAACACGAATAAGATCATTTTTGATTCTTTAAGTACTTGGTGATGGTGCCAACATAGCGGTTTAAGAATTTGAACATTCATCTCTTCTCTCGTTGGGCTTTGGTCAGATCCTCACTGTCGGATAGTTCATCATAGAACTCAAGAAAAGATGGTGCTTCATTGTCATCAGATGATGAAGATGAAGATGAGATTATCGAGGGAGAGGTAGTATTCTTTCCCTTTTCCTTGCAAGGATTCCTTGAAATGTCTAGAGGATCCATAACATGTTCATGGAACGTGAACCTAGTAGGCGAGACAATGGCTTGAGGATTTATTTGGAAGGTGTGACGGTAAAGGCGATTCAAAAGCATGGCAAATGGCATAGGGCTATCTTATTTGTTTTTTACTTCCTCCATTCGATAAATGAGCATTGAAGTGAAGTTGAACTTTCTTTTGATGGTTAAATAGTAAAGCATGTATGCAATACATGCGTTTACTTTATTTCTCTTGCCAATGGAGCAAAAGAAAATTTCCCTAAAGAAAAGTTCTCATCCTCTCAACTCGGGACGAATTTCATCAAGGTGGAGTTTGTTGGGTCTCTTTGAAGTTGTGTTTTAGTGGTTCTAGGAATGGTGATGTTTCTTTTAACAAGATCATGCTTGGGGCCAAAGAAATTGCTATTGGGATGATCATCAAGAGAATTTAGTAACCATTTGCTTATATAAAAGGTATCTAGAGCGTATGGAGTTTGAAGGATTCAGGAGTGTTGTGATGTAGCTTAAAGGAGAATTGACCAAGTGTGAATTCAATGTAAGGATGTAGCTCCTCATCTCTTTTGACTTCAAGACTATGATAGAATTCAACTACAAATCTAGGACATATGGGTTCGTTAAGAGTGAGAAAAGGCTTAAGGCCTATAGCTTGAAAGTATGGAAGCATGTTGTTTTCAGTAATGAACAATGAAGTAACAATTCTTCCTTCGTGGAAGAGACATTTTTCGAGAGTACGGTAAGACTCCCTAAGTTCATCATCTATTTGTCTTGTCTGATGGACTCTAGGTAGATATTCTTTAGTTCGTTTGCAATCCATTTGATTAATGTATGCTGTGATTTAACCTATAGATAAATAGTAATGACTCAATAAGCGAAAAATAAGAATGCAATACAAATTCTAAGTACTTGTCTATATGGACATCATGTGGGTGTGCGGTTTGCTTGACTCAAACAAAAGCAAAGTAACGATAATACTAGTAATAAGCAAACCTTAATGCACAACCTATGTTTGATATTGCTCTAGATGAATGAACTGAGCAATGCTTATGGATTAAGCACCTTATGTATACATTTATGAGATCTAATGTATGAAGAAAAAGTTTTTGTGTTGTATTAACAATGTAAAACAACCCTTGTTTTGAAAAGTTCCTAAAAATGAGGTTTTATTCAAAAATCATGACTTGGGGTTTTGGCGAAAAATGATTTTTGCTAAATCGCTTCAATTATGCTTTCTAAGTATCATAATAGTTATACATTGCTATATCTTAGTTCTAATTGTGTGAAAATGATAAGAAAAATTAAAATCCCCAAATTATGTGATTTGATTAAAATCAAAACCCTAGATATGAAATTAAATAGAAAATAAGATGAAATCACTTACAATAGTTGTTATAGATTGATGATTTGTTAATGATCTTGTAGATTAATTGCTTAAATTGCCTTCAATTATGATTTAGTTTGGAGGGTTTGTGTGTTTTAGTTCGTGGGTTTGTTTGTATAATAATAGTTGTGGTCCTAATTTGTTTAAAATCTGTTTTACCCGCGATCTGAGACTCACGGATCTACCTAAACAACGCACGTATCTCCCATGGTGGATCCATGGTCCGTAGGTGTCCACAAATACGGACATAGTTGATTTTCGATCAAATTTAGATATGGTGTTATGTTTTCGGCAATTGGAATATGTTATATTTATTATTAGGAGTTTGTGATATAATTTTCGGAGTCGACGCCCAAGTTTTGAGTGAACCGTGCAACTTGTCGTGAGTTTTCCGATGAAATTTCAACGTAGTTGATCCTATTAGGAATGTGTTATCTTTTAGCATAATTTTAACCATTACTAATAACACAATCATTTATGAACATTTAGACTCAACAAAACATCGTCAACACAAGTGTGAGTTGTAATTCGATGATTGTTCTTTGCGTCATTTTTAATTGATTTCGTAATTTCATGTATTGACCATACATGTAGATTTTGAAAATATTTATGGTCATTTTATTGATATTTTTGTTATCTAATAAAATTCTAATCTCGATTATGTTCACGATTGGAAGTTTTGTAATTGGAACTTGTGTAGTGAATTAACATTCTTTATGATAAGGATTAATTCTTCCTTAAATTTCCGATTTCGATTATTTTTTGATGATGAAGGGATCACTATCCATGATGAGTTCCATCATTCCTTAATCCTAATCTTAAATAATTAAATACTTCACGTTTTAATGGTTTTAGTATATATCGGCTTATTATCTAGGTGCAACTTTCTCGATAGAATATTGCCCTTTTTGGACGTAATATCGCGTAAATAAAAGTAGATGGACGTATTTCTATATGTTTAGTTCTAGAGTGTTGTACGGGGTTTTTACTTAGATCGATAGCGCCTTTATTGTCGCACATAATCGGAACGTCGTCGAGGCGTATGCCGTAGTCGATGAGAGCTTGTTTCATCCATAGTGCTTGTTGACATGCCTTCCCGGCAGAGACGTATTCGGCTTCAGTCGTGGAGATACCAAGGGTCGTTTGTTTCTTACAGAGAATGAAATGAACGATTAAATATAATAAGTATGGTAGTGGCTTCTCCCTTGGACCTTCAGATGAAATGCTTCAAACCTTAGGGGTTTGGTTCACCCTTTAAAACGGTGTGTGAAGTGGTGGTGGTGAGTGATGCTGAATGAGCCAGATGAAGGCTCTATTTATAGGTTTTAAAGGTTTTACGGCGTAACCCTTATGGGATGTTACGCCGTAATCTTGCTACATAATCAACCAATCTTCTATGCATAAAAGGATGTTACGGTGTAACCCTGTAGCATATGTTACGCCGTAACGCTGAGTCAGATACATCATCTCTTGTAGATTTAAATGTTGCGGCGTAATCTTGGAGACTCTTTAAGCTGTAAAGGGTATGATGACTCATTTCTTCGTTGGAGTATGTTACGGCGTAATCCTTCGGGGATGTTACGCCGTAAAGTGCCTTGGACTCTTCACTTTTTTCCAAATCCCTTGTCTATTGCTAAAATGCGCACTTGGTCCCTGAAAACTAATAATAAACAATTAAGTAACGTTTTCATACATTAATACATATTTGTAAGCATTTTTATAGGGAATTTGATATTAAAATGTATTAACTATTTGATGTTATCAATAATCTTAGACTAGAAAAAGAAAACAATTAAAGATCCTAAATCTTGGGATAAATGTCATTTTCCCATATAATCCGAGGGGTGAGGTGAGATTGCTATGCGGCTAATGCGGAAAGTAAGGTGGGTGTGATGAAGAGCCGAGGTGGTGTCGAATGTATGAGAACATGTAGTTGACACGGTTTTGGAGCATTTGGATTTCATGCCTTGTGGTGCTACAACATTGACAAAACATGTTGTGGAGGTGAGGCATGTCATTTGGATGAACAAAATCTAAGTTGGGAAAATCTTGATTTCCAAGATTTGGTGATGGATGGTGAATGTTTTCAAGTGGAGGTGCATTGTTGTGGAGGAGAGGTGTGTTGTTGTTAATGTTAACAAACAAAGGTTGGGTTGATGGTAGTGGTTCAAATCTGGGTGGTGGATTTAGAAAACCGGGAGGTGGTCGTGAAACACGTGGTGGTGGAGATGGATTAGAAGGGCCCGGTGGCCAATTATCCATGGTTTGAGCATAGGGATCATTTGGTGATATTTGTAGTGGAGGAAGTTCTTGAGGTTCTTGTTTTATCAGAATGACAAAACAAAGTTTAGGTGGAGGTGCAACGTGAGTTGGTGTAGGAGACTCACTTGGTGATGATGAAGAGGTGTAGTGTGTGCTTTTGCTAGAGATGGATTTTGATGGAGCTTGAGGTGGTGAAAGGGATTTCTTTCTAGGAGGTGGTGAAGGAGTTCTCTCATTTGGTTGTTCCTCACTTGAGGATGTGAGATTGACATAGTTTGGATACTTGACACTCATTCTTGCGGTTTTTCGTTTGAAGTTTGGTGAATTTGTTTTGGATGAACTAGTCATGGTGGTGAACTAGTGATGTTGTATGAGAGAAATGTGGAGAAGGTGTGAAGAAAATGGTGTTTGAGGATGATGATTATAAGGTGAAAGTGGTGAAGTGGATTGTATAATGGTCCTTGGATTATATGAAGAACATGTTATATCCTAAGGTTTAAGATCCCACATAGTATCATATAGCATGGTTATAAGATAAAGTAGAAAAAGTTAAAAATCAAGAAAATTCAAATTTTGGCGCCTGGACTGGTGAGCCACGGATCCACCAAAACATCATACGGATCTACCATATGGTGGATCCGTGGGTCGCAGGCTTCAACAAAAACAACCAGAAAGCATAGCATAGCATATCAAAGTGACTAATTCAGATTCAAGCATGCATATTTAAGTAAACAAGTCAATAATTTGGAGATACGATAATTATACATCTAAATTGTTTCATAACTAAATCTTCCTTCACCGACATCCCTTCTTCAACAACCTTGCAAAGTTGTGCAATGCTTGACCCAAGTTTTTAAACATCCCTCTTGTCTCCCTTTGTTTCTTGGATATGTTTGGATCATCCTTAAGAGCCCTACTATAAGACCTAAGGGAAAGCTTAGTACTAGGCAACTCTCCATTATCTGATGGTGGTGACTCGGTTGAGGACAAGGTGATCAATTGAGTATCCTTAGATTTTCCTACATTCCTAGTTCTTTTGGGTGGAGGCTTCTTCGGTTGTATTGCCTTAAGGGGGGACATTTTCCTAGGGACAAGTTTATATCGTTCATCAAATGGGTGTTCAGCTATGTTTGCTTTAAGGTTCCTAAAGAAACGAGTTAGGATCATACCATAAGGTAGAACTTTGTCCTTTCGGTCTCTAAAGAAGTACATTCTTCTAATGATGAAGTAGGCAAGGTTGAAGGGTTGTCTGGTTTCTAGGCAATACAACATCAAGGCAATAACTGCTTGAGTGTGGTCTCTATTTTCTATGGCGGAATAGACATTTTCCCTAATGACAAGTTCACGAGGTCTAAGATGATTGAAGAGCTCGTTGGTTTCAATTTGGTTTGGCAACTTGTGAATGGTGTTTCCTTCTTTGTCTATCTTTTCATGAACGGTTCTTCTATGGATTAGGTTTCGGATATCATTAAGAGCAGGAAGACGTGAGTTGTAAGGTTCAATTTGCTTTAAGGTTTTCTTAAGTTCATCAAGACCCCATGCATCGGAGTAGATGCAAATGCCTTGATTGGGGAGATGGGTAAGCTCAGCAAATTAAGCAAGGGAGAGGTTGAAATGATGATTGTTGATAATGAATTAGATTGAGAAATGGTTGTTATAGTCTCTTTCTAGCTTAAGAGTTTTGTAAAACTCAAAGATGAACCTAGGAAAAATTTGCTCATCTAGGGCAAGCAAGCAACCAAACCTATGGCGGTAAACTTAGCCACTGAGTCATCACTATGGTCATTGTAAAAGGATGTGTCAATGGTTCTCCCTTCATGAACATATCTACTTTCTAAAGTCCTATAGATATCCCTAAGTGCATCGGACATGTTGGGATCGTTGTATATTTTTGGAGCATAAGCACGGGTTTTCTTGTAGTCTTGTTGGTATTCACTTGGCATTTTGGTACCTACGTGATTTATGGTGATTTCAATGAGAAAATGTTATAAATGAGTTATAATGCTATTTCTAAGTGTGTGTCTATATGAACATGATGTGGGTGTGCGGTTTGCTTGACTCAAACAAAAGCATAATAACGATAATACTAGTAATAAAAAAACCTTAAAGCACAACCTATGTTTGATATTGCTCTAGATGAATGGAACGAAAAATGCTTATGAATTAAGCATCTCATATATACATTCATGAGATCTAATGTATGAAGAATTTTTTTTGTGTTGTATTAACAATGTAGTTAAACAACCCTTGTTTTGGAAAGTTCCTAAAAATGAGGTTTTATTCAAAAATCATGACTTGGGATTTTGGCGAAAAATGATTTTTGCTAAATCGCTTCAATTATGCTTTCTAAGTATCATAATAGTTATACATTGCTATATCTTAGTTCTAATTGTGTGAAAATGATAAGAAAAATTAAAATCCCTAAATTATGTGATTTGATTAAAATCAAAACCCTAGATATGAGATTAAATAGAAAATAAGATGAAATCACTTACAATAGTTGTTATAGATTGATGATTTGTTAATGATCTTGTAGATTAATTGCTCCAATTGCCTTCAATTATGATTTAGTTTGGAGGGTTTGTGTGTTTTAGTTCGTGGGTGTGTTTGTATAATAATATTTGTGGTCCTAATTTGTTCAAAATCTATTTTGTACCCGCGTACTGAGACTCACGGATCCACCTAAACAACGCACGGATCTCCCTATGGTGGATCTGTGGTCCGCAGGTGTCTACAAATACGGACAGAGTTGATTTTTGAGCAAATTGAGATATGGTGTTATGTTTTTGGCAATTGGAATATGTTATATTTACTATTAGGAGTATGTGATATAATTTTCGGAGTCGACGTCCAAGTTTTGAGTGAACCGTGCAACTTGTCGTGAGTTTCTCGATGGAATTTCAACGTAGTCGATCCTACTAGGAGTGTGTTATCTTTTAGCATAATTTTGACCATTACTAATAACACAATCATTTATGAACATTTAGACTCAACATGACATCGTCGACACAAGTGTGAGTTGTAATTCGATGATTTTTCTTTTCGTCATTTTCAATCGATTTTGTAATTTTATGTATTGACCATACATGTAGATTTTGAAAATATTTATGGTCATTTTATTGATATTTTCTTTATCTAATAAAATTTTAATCTCGATTATGTTCACGATTGGAAGTTATGTAATTGGAACTTGTAATGAGAATTAACATCATTTGAATAATGATTAATTACTTCATTAAATTTCCGCTTACGATTATTTTTGGGATGATGAAGGATCACTATCCATGATAAGTTCCATCATTCCTAATCCTAATCTTAAATAATTAAATACTTCTCGTTTTAATGGTTTAGTAAATATATCAGCTATATTATCCTCGGATGCAAATTTCTCGATAGAAATATTGCCCTTTTGGAAGTTGTCGCGTAGAAAGTGATGACGTATTCCTATATGTTTAGTTCTAGAGTGTTGTACGGGGTTTTTACTTAGATCGATGGCGCCTGTATTGTCGCACATAATTGGAACGTCGTCAAGCGTATGCCGTAGTCGATGAGAGCTTGTTTCATCCATAGTGCTTGTTGACATTCCTTCCCGGCGGAGACGTATTCGGCTGCAGTCGTGGAGATAGCAAGGGCCGTTTGTTTCTTAGAGAACCAAGATGTTAAACAACATCCCATGAACGTACAAATGCCACTAGTGCTTTTGCGATCAACGTTATCGCCTACGTGGTCGGAGTCGGCATAAACTATAGTTTCTATTCTGGTTCCTTTCGGATACCATAATCCTAAGTGACTAGTTCCTCTAATATACCTAAATATACGCTTAACGGCTTCTAAATGGGTAGTCTTAGGATTTTCTTGGAAACGAGCACATAAGCAAAAACTAAACATAATATCGAGCCTACTTGCGGTTAAATAAAGTAAACTACCAATCATACCTCGATATTTAGAGCTATCTACTGAGTCGGCTTCATCGTCCTTGGTGAGCTTGATCTTCGTTGACATCGGCGTCTTGGTTGGTTTGGAATCTTCCAACCCAAACTTCTTTAACATCTCCTTGATGTACTTGGATTGATTGAAAAATATTTCGTCTTCCATTTGTTTAATTTGAAGACCCAAGAAGAAGTACAACTCCCCCATCATACTCATCGCGCATGATTTTCGCAAAATCATCACACAAGTTTTGACTTGTGGAACCAAATATAATGTCATCGACATAAATTTGAACAATGATGGGATGTGACTTTGATTTCTTAGTAAAAAGTGTGTTATCGACCATTCCCATTGAATACACATGTTTTATTAAAAATGCCTTTAGTCTATCATACCAAGCTTTGGGAGCTTGTTTAAGACCATATAATGCCTTTTTATGTTTATAAACATGGTTTGGTTTTTGAAAATCAATGAACCCCG
>BQNB010145358.1:0-16727 GCA_026074375.1 Tanacetum coccineum
TTTAGAACCAAGTGTACTTCCAAGGGGAAGGTTTGTGATATGATTATAGATGGGGGCAGTTGTGAGAATGTCGTTTCTACATATATGGTTGAGAAGTTGGGAATGAAGATAGAAGACCATCCTGAACCGTACTAGTTAACTTGGTTAAGAAAAGGGAATACTGTTAAAGTCAGTAAACGTTGTCTTGTGCAGTTTTCTATTGGTAAGAATTATAAAGATAAAGTGTGGTGTGAAGTTATATCGATAGATGTGGCTCACATTCTATTAGGGCGTCCTTGGCAGTTTGATAGGAAAACAAAACATAACGGGTTCCAAAACACGTATAGCTTTAAGAAGGATGGTGTGAACATTACTTTAGTTCCTTTTGATTCTCGTCAGACACGGGCAGAGGGTTCTAATTTATTTATGAAGAAGACTGGTTTTGAGGGACTTGTGAAAACCAGTCCCTATGTGTTTACTCTTGTGGTTGTAGAAGAAAACAAGATTATCAGTGAAGCTCCTTTGCCATTTCAGCTATTGCTTAAGGAGTTTGCTAATGTGATTCTTGATGACATACCCCCTGGATTACCGGCTATGAGAGACATTCAGCATTGCATAGATTTTATTCCAGGTTTCGCTATCCCGAACAGACCAGCTTATCGGATGAATTCAAAGGAGTTTGCGGAGTTTCAGAGACAAGTGACTAAGTTATTGGAGAAAGGGTTGATTTGGGAGAGTATGAGTCAGTGTGCAGTACGAGCCTTGTTAGTACCTAAACATGGGGGGACTTTTTGGATGTGTATCGATAGTAAAGCTGTGAACAAGATAACGATCAAATATCATTTTCCTATTCCACTATTGGATGATCTTCTTGACCAGCTACATGGTTCTACTATTTTTTCTAAGATTGATTTGAGGAGTGGATATCATTAGATTCGGATGCGACCTGGAGATGAATGGAAGACAGCTTTCAAAATCGAGATGGACTGTACGAGTGGATGGTTATGCCCTTCGGACTGTCTAATGCGCCGAGTAGATTCATGCGCCTTATGAATTAGGTTTTTAAACCTTTTATTGGTCACTTTGTTGTCGTTTACTTTGATGATATTTTGATATATAACAGCAGTCTTGAGTAGCATTTGTCCCATCTTCGGCAAATATTTTCTATTTTACGGGCTCAGAAATTATATGCTAATGGGAAAAAGTATCACTTCCTTGTGACTGAAGTGACTTTCCAAGCTGGATGGTTATTTGTTTAAAGGTGCGCGGTTATGTATTCCTCTTTGTTCTTTGCATGAAGCTATTATTTTAGAGGGTCATGCAGGTGGATTAGCGGGTCACTTTGGGCGTGATAACACCTTGGCCCTACTTCATGAATAGTTTTATTGGCCCAAGCTGGAAGGTGATGTCAACAGGCTTCTTGAGAGATGTCGTACATGCCACATTGCAAAAACTCATAGTAGTAATGCCGGTTTGTATACTCCTTTATCTATTCCTGTTGCTCTATTAGAAGATGTTAGTTTGGATTTTGTTTTGGGTTTACCTCGTACTCAGCGAGCTAAAGATTCTGTTATGGTAGTTGTTGATCGATTTTCGAAGATGGCACATTTTGTACCTTGTTCAAAAATGTTTGATGCTAGTCAAGTGGCGAGGTTGTATTTTGCAGAAATTGTTAAGTTGCATGGTGTTCTTAAAACTCTTACTTCTGATCGAGATGTCAAGTTTGGAAGTCATTTTTGGCGTACTTTATGGACTCGTTTGGGGTCTAAGTTACAGTTCAGCAGTTCCCATCATCCTCAAACTGATGGGCATACTGAGGTTGTCAATCGGAGCTTAGGAAATCTTTTGCGTAGTTTAATTGGAGACAATGCCAAACAATGGGATCTTCCAAGCTGAATTTGCCTATAACAGGTTGGTTAATTACACCACAAGTAAGAGTCCTTTTGAAGTTGTGTATGGACAGAATCCGATTACTCTTCTGGATTTGCTTCCTGTTCCAGAGGTGAGACAGTTTAGTGAGGAAGGGGATGACCAGTCTGAGCAGATTAAAGAGTTGCATCGGTCGATTCGAGAACATATTATTTAGCATAATGAACAATACAAAGGACATGCGGATAAGCTTCGTAAACAAGGTTTTTATCAGGAGGGTGATCTTGTTTGGATTTATCTTCGTAAGGAGTATTTTCCAGCAGGGCATTTTGGAAATTGAAACCGCGAGGAGATGGACCTTTTTGTGTTCTTAAAAAAATCAATGACAACGCGTACAAGATCGAGCTTCCTGGTCATTATAATGTTTCAGCCACTTTTAAGGTTGCAGATTTGTTGCCATATAAAGGAGATAGTGATAATGAGCCAGACTCGGGGTCGAGTCTTTTTCAAGAAGGGGAGGATGATGCAGATGCGGTCAACGAGTGAGTCAACGTGACAAATACGTTTGGTGCTTATTTTTTGGCAACAAATTTCTGTGGTAGATTGGGCTGAAATTCGTATGGTCACTCAGAAACAACCCAACGGTCAAGACTCATCGCTTTGCTATGAGCCCTGTCTATTTTGGGCCTTTCGAGGTCGTTTCGGGCCTTAAAAGAGCGTTTTTCTGTTTTTAGGCTTTATTTTGGACCTTTTCAATTATGTTTGCACGAGATTTTGTTTCCTTTTTATTCTTGCACTTATCCTCCTTTATAAGGACGTTTTTAGGGTTGTCTCTAGCAGCTTTTGAGAAACCTACGTTTTTAGGGTCGTCTTGAGAATTTCGGATTAGTTCTTGTGTTTGTATGGTTTGTCTTTATCGATCGGCATTATTTGGTATCAAAGCTATGGTACTAATGGTCGAACAGAATCGTGGAGAGCATCTAATTCATAGATTCGCTAGACGAGGCAACGAACCAGATCCACGTGACATGAAGATCGCAAGCCTCAAGCAACAGATTCAAGAACTCGAGTTCCCGTAGTTATTGCAGGACTCGCTGGCAGAAAAGGCGAAAACTAAGTCCAACATCTGAGACGATGGGTCTGAGGACGTCAATCCTTTTGGCGGAGGAAACCCTGGGTTTCATGATGACCACTATGATAACCCTTTGTTGACAAAGGAAACGGAATCAAAACCTATTATCTAGGATATAGGGGATGAGGAAGAGGAGTATCCTTTTGTTAATAAATATCAAAGTTTTCAAGAAGAACCTATCGTGTTAGTAGAAGAGGAATCGTGTCCTTTCTACAACACCGATAATGAAGAAGAAGAATCGATGCCGGTTTATGATACTAATATTGAAGATTTTATTGAGAAGGAAGAAGGATTTGTTAGGAAAAGAGGATTTGGTGGAGAAGAAGACAACATAGAAGACGTTGTAGTTGTGGCTAATGATCTTTGTTCTTTAATGATCCAAACTATTTTAAGTGTTGATTTTGAGGAAGACATTAATACAAAATCACACGAGTTGATGTCGTTTGGAAAGAGTATTATTATCAAGGTTAGCCAAAGTTCATTCAAATTTCTTATTTGTAAAAAATATCAAGAATGGTATTTGAAAGCTCCACCCATGGTCGATAAATTGGGTTTTAAGACTATCAAGGTTCGAGGTCGATTTGTTATAAAGAAAGGGAATTTGATGCAGGGGATACAAATTTGGATGCTACGAGTACAAGGGACGAGTGAGGCAAACTCGAGGACGAGTTTTTTCAAGTGGGGGAGGATGATGCAGATTAGTCAGAGTCAAAATATTTACTTTCTTTTTTATTTATGTTTCTTTTTTAACAATAAACTAAGGTTAGGAAAGTATCAATTTCTAATCAATTATAAATTTAGAAAAAGGAAAGTCAAATCAATCTTTATTTAGATTGATTCTAGTTTTCCTATAAATAGTGGGTCTTTTTCTTTGTATGGATATGGTTTTGAGTTTTGATTATAATAAAAGCTTTTGCTTTGATCGATAGAAATCGATCCAATTGTTCTTTTAATTCGTATGTTGTTCGGCCGTTAACGATCCGCATCATTTGGTATCAGAGAAAAAGTTGAGGCGATTATTAGCTGGCCAACACCTTCCACTATTCATGACATTCGCAATTTTCACGGGTTAGTGTCTTTCTACCGACATTTTATCCAGAATTTTAGTTCTATAATTGCGCCCTTAACTGAATGTATGAAGGGATGTCGATTCACGTCGACAAGTAAGGCTGCCAAGGCTTTTGACATTCTAAAGGCTAAGGTAACGGAAGCTCCTGTTTTGGCATTGCCTAATTTTGATGAAGTTTTCCAGGTTGAGTGTAATGCATCTCGAGTGGGCATTGGTGGTGTTCTAAGTTAAAATCAGCAGCCGATTGCTTTCTTTAGTGAAAAACTGAATGATGCGAGACGCAAGTATTCCACTTATGATAAGGAATTTTATGCTATTGTTCGTAGTTTGGATACTTGGCGACATTATTTACTTTCTAATGAATTTGTCCTATTTTCTGATCATGAGGCTTTGAAATGTATTAATGGGCAACATAAGTTGAAGCCTCGCCATGCTAAGTGGGTGGAATTTATTCAGGCTTTTTCATTCGTTATTCGACATAAGGCTGGGTCGAATAATCAGGTTGCGGATGCGCTTAGTCGTCGTCATTCGTTAATTACCAATATGCAGATTTAAGTGCAAGATTTTGATTCATTTCGTGGGATTTGTTGTAATAACCCTGATTTTAGGGAGATATGGAGTAAATGTGATAATGATCCTTTTCAGCAGTTTTTCAAGTTGGATGGTTATTTGTTTAAAGGTGCGCGGTTATGTATTCCTCTTTATTCTTTACGTGAAGCTATTATTTTAGAGGGTCATGCAGGTGAATTAGTGGGTGACTTTGGGCGTGATAAGACCTTGGCCCTACCTCGTAAACAGTTATATTGGCCCAAGATGGAACGTGATGTCAACAGGCTTCTTAAGAGGTGTCGTACATGCCAAAACTCATAGTAGTAATGCAGGATTGCATACTCCTTTGTCTGTTCCTGTTGCTTTATGGGAAGATGTCAGTTTGGATTTTGTTTTAGGTTTATCTCGTACTATGCGAGCTAAAGATTATGTTATGGTAGTTGTTGATCGATTTTCGAAGATGGCTCGTTTTGTACCTTGTTCGAAAATGTTTGATGCTAGTCAAGTGGCGAGGTTGTATTTTGCAGAAATTGTGAAGTTGCATGGTGTTCTTAAAACTCTTACTTTTGATCGAGATGTCAAGTTTGTGACTCATTTCTGGCGTACTTTGTGGACTCGTTTGGGGTCTAAGTTACAGTTTAATAGTTCCCATCATCCTCAAACTGATGGGCAAACTGAACTTGTCAATCGAAGCTTAGGAAATCTTTTGCTCAGTTTAATTGGGGACAATGCCAAACTGTGGGATCTTATTCTTCCACAAGCTGAATTTGCCTATAACAGGTCAGTTAATCACACCACAGGTTAGAGTCCTTTTGAAGTTGTGTATGGACGGAATCCGATTACTCCTCTAGATTTGGTTCTTGTTCCAGAGGTAGGGCAGTTTAGTGAGGAAAGGGCTGACCAGTCTAAGAAGATTAAAGAGTTGTATCGATCGGTTCGAGAACAGATTATTCGGCATAATGAACAATACAAGGGACATGCTGATAAGCGTCATTAACAGGTTTTGTATCGGGAGGGTGATCTTGTTTGGATTCATCTTCGTAAGGAGCATTTTCTGGCAGAGCGTTTTGGGAAGTAAAAACCGCGAGGAGATGGACCTTTTCGTGTTCTTAAAAAGATCAACGACAATGCGTACAAGATCAAGCTTCCTGGTCATTATAATGTTTCTGCCACTTTTAATGTTGCGGATTTGTCGCCATATAAAGGAGATAGTGATGATGAGCCAGACTCAGTGTCCAGTCTTTTTCAAGAAGGGGAGGATGATGCAGACGCGATCAACGAGCGAGTCAACGTGACAAATATGCTTGGCGATTATTTATTGACAACAAATTTCTGTGGCGGATTGGGATAAAATTCGCATGGTCACTCGAAAACGGCCCAACGGTCAAGGCTCATCGCATTGCTATGATCCTTGTCAGTTTTGGGCCTTTCGAGGTCGTTTCGGGCATCAAAAGAGCGTTTTTCTGTTTTTAGGTTTTATTTTGGACCTTTTTAGTTATGTTTGCACGAGATTTTGTTTCCTGTTTTTCTTGAACTTATCCTCCTTTATAAGGACATTTTTAGGGCTGTCTCTAGCAGCTTTTTGAGAAACCTACGATTTTATTAAATAAAATAATTTCTCGTCTTGAGAATTTCGGATTAGTTCTTGTGTTTGTGTGGCTTGTCTATATCGATTGGCATTATTTGGTATCAGAGCTATGGTAATAATGGTCGAACGAAATCGTGGAGAGCATCTAATTCATAGATTCGTCGGACAAGGCAATGAACCAAATCCATGTGACGTGAAGATTGCAAGCCTCAAGCAACAGATTCAAGAACTTGAGTTCCCACAATAATAGCAGGACTCGTCGGCAGAAGAGATGGAAACTGAATCTAACATCTGGGATGATGGGTCAGAGGACGTCAATCCTTTTGGCGGAGGAAACCCTGGGTTTCATGATGACCACTATGATAACCCTTTCTTGACAAAAGAAACTGAATCAGAACCTATTATCTGGGATATAATGGACGAGGAAGAGGAGTACCCTTTTGTTAATAAATATACAAGTTTTTAAGAAGAACCTTTCGTGTTAGTGAAAGAGGAAACGTGTCTTGTTTACGACACCGATAATGAAGAAGAAGAATCGATGCCGGTTTATGATGCTGATACTGAATATGTCATTGAGGAGGAAGAAGGATTTGTTGGGAAAGGAAAATTTGGTAGAAAAGAAGACAACATAGAAGACGTTGTAGTTGTGGCTAATGATCTTTGTTCTTTAATGATCCAAACTATTTTAAGTGTTGATTTTGAGGAAAACATCAATACAAAATCACACGAGTTGATGTCGTTTAGAAAAAGTATTATTATCAAGGTTAGCCAAAGTTCATTCAAATTTATGATTTGTAAAAAATATCAAGAATGGTATTTGAAAGCTCCACCCATGGTCGATAAATTGGGGTTTAGGACGATCAAGGTTCGAGGTCGAGTCGTTATAAAGTAAGGGAATTTGATATAGGGATGCTACGAGTACAAAGGATGAGTGAGGCAAACTCGAAGACGAGTTTGTTTAAGTGGGGGAAGATGATGCAGATTAGTCAAAGTTAAAATATTTACTTTTATTTTTTATTTATGTTTCTTGTTTGACAATAAACTTTGGTTAGGAAAGTATGAATTTCTAATCAATTATAAATTTAGAAAAAAAAAGTCAAATCAATCTTTATGGTTTTGAGTTTTGATAATAATAAAAGCTTTTGCTTTGATCGATAGAAATCGATCCAATTGTTCTTTTAATTCGTATGTTGTTTGGCCATTAACGATCCGCATCATTTGGTATCAGAGCAAAAGTTGAGGCGATTATTAGCTGGCCAACACCTTCTACTATTCATGACATTCGCAGTTTTCACGAGTAGCGTCCTTCTACCGGTATTTTATCTAGAATTTTAGTTTTATAATCGCGCCCTTAACTGAATGTATGAAGGGTGGTCGATTCACGTGGACAAGTGAGGCTGCCAAGGCTTTTGACAATCTAAAGGCTAAGGTAACTGAAGCTCCTGTTTTGGCATTACCTAATATTGATGAAGTTTTCCAGGTTGAGTGTGATGCATCTGGAGTGGGCATTAGTGGTGTTCTAAGTCAAAATCAGCGGCCGATTACTTTCTTTAGTGAAAAACTAAATGACGCGAGACGTAAGTATTCCACTTATGATAAGGAATTTTATGCTATTGTTTGTAGTTTGGATACATGGCAACATTATTTACTTTCTAATGAATTTGTCCTGTTTCTGATCATGAGGCTTTGAAATTTATTAATGGGCAACATAAGCTGAAGCCTCGCCATGCTAAGTGGGTGGAATTTATTCAGACTTTTTCATTCGTTATTCGACATAAGGCTGGGTCGAATAATCAGGTTGCGGATGCGCTTAGTCACCGTTATTTGTTAATTACCTCTATGCAGATTCAAGTGCAAGGTTTTGATTCGTTTCGTGGGCTTTATTGTGATGACACTGAGTTTAGGGAGATATGGAGTAAATTTTATAATGGTCCTTTTTAGTAGTTTTCCAAGCTGGATGGTTATTTGTTTAAAGGTGCGCGGTTATGTGTTCCTCTTTGTTTTTTACGAGAAGCTATTGTTTTAGAGGGTCATGAAGGTGGATTAGCGAGTCACTTTGGGCGTGATAAGACCTTGGCCCTACTTCGTGAAAAGTTTTATTGGCCCAAGATGAAACATGATGTCAACAGGCTTCTTGAGAGGTGTCGTACATGCCACATTGCCAAAACTCATAGTAGTAATGCAGGTTTGTATACTCCTTTATCTATTCCTGTTGCTTCGTAGGAAGACATCAATTTGGATTTTGTTTTGGGTTTACCTCGTACTCAGCGAGCTAAAGATTCTGTTATGGTAGTTGTTGATTGATTTTCGAAGATGGCTCATTTTGTACCTTGTTTGAAAACGTTTGATGCTAGTCAAGTGGCGAGGTTGTATTTTGCAGAAATTGTGAAGTTGTATGGTGTTCTTAAAACTCTTACTTCTGATCAAGATGTCAAGTTTGTGAGTCATTTCTGGCGTACTTTGTGGACTCGTTTGGGGTCTAAGTTACAGTTCAGCAGTTCCCATCATCCTCAAACTGATGGGCAGACTGAAGTTGTCAATTGGAGCTTAGGAAATCTTTTGCGCAGTTTAATTATGGTCAATGCCAAACAGTGGGATCTTATTCTTCCACAAGCTGAATTTGCCTATAACAGGTCGGTTAATCGCACCACAAGTAAGAGTCCATTTGAAGTTGTGTATGGATGGAATCCAATTATTCCTCTGAATTTGGTTCCTGTTCTAGAGGTAGGGCAGTTTAGTGAGGAAGGGACTAACCAGTCTGAGCAGATTAGAGAGTTGCATCGGTCGGTTCGAGAACAGATTATTCGGCATAATGAACAATACAAGGGACATGCGGATAAGCTTCGTAAACAGGGTTTTTATCAGGAGGGTGATCTTGTTTGGATTCATCTACGTAAGGAGCATTTTTCAGCAGGGCATTTTGGAAATTGAAACCGCGAGGAGATGGACCTTTTCGTGTTCTTAAAAAAATCAACGACAACGCGTATAAGATCGAGCTTCCTGGTCATTATAATGTTTTAGCCACTTTTAAGGTTGCAAATTTGTCGCTATATAAAGGAGATAGTGATGATGAGCCAGACTCGGGGTCAAGTCTTTTTTAAGAAGGGGAGGATGATGCAGATGCGGTCAACGTGACAAATACGTTTGGCGCTTATTTTTCGGCAACAAATTTATGTGGCAGATTGAGCTGAAATTCGCATGGTCGCTCAAAAATGGCCCAATGGTTAAGACTCATCACTTTGCCATGAGCCCTGTCAGTTTTGGGCCTTTCGAGGTCGTTTCGGGCCTTAAAAGAGCATTTTTCTATTTTTAGGCTTTATTTTGGACCTTTTTAATTATGTTTGCATGAGATTTTGTTTCCTTTTTATTCATGTACTTATCCTTCTTTATAAGGACATTTTTAGGGTTGTCTCTAGCAGCTTTTGAGAAACCTACAAATTTATTAAATAAGAGAATTTCTTGTCTTGAGAATTTCGGATTAGTTCTTGTGTTTGTATGGTTTGTCTTTATCGATCAGCATTATTTGGTATCAAAGTTATGGTACTAATGGTCGAACAGAATCGTGGAGAGCATCTAATTCATAGATGCGTCGAACGAGGCAACGAACCAGATCCACGTGACGTGAAGATCGCAAGCCTCAAGCAACGGATTTAAGAACTCGAGTTCCCGCAGTTACAGCAGGACTCGCTGGCAGAAGAGGCGAAAACTGAGTCCAATATCTGGGACGTTGGAGTGAGGACGTCAATCCTTTTGGTGGAGGAAACCCTGGGTTTCATGATGACCACTATGATAACCCTTTGTTGACAAAGGAAACCGAATCGAACATGTTATCTGGGATATAGTGGATGAGGAAGAGGAGTATCCTTTTGTTAATAAATATCAAAGTTTTCAAGAAGAACCTATCGTGTTAGTGGAAAAGGAATCGTGTCCTGTTTATGACACCGATAATGAAGAAGAAGAATCAATGCCGGTTTATGATACTGATATTGAAGATGTCATTAAGGAGGAAGAAGGATTTGTTGGGAAAGTAGGATTTGGTGGAGAAGAAGACAACATAGAAGACGTTGTAGTTGTGGCTAATGATCTTTGTTCTTCAATGATCCAAACTATTTTAAGTGTTGATTTTGAGGAAGACATCAATACAAAATCACACGAGTTGATGTCGTTTGGAAAAAGTATTATTATCAATGTTAGCCAAAGTTCATTCAAATTTCTCATTTGTAAAAAATATCAAGAATGGTATTTGAAAGCTCCACCCATGGTCGATAAATTTGGTTTTAAGGCGATCAAGGTTCGAGGTCGAGTTGTTATAAATAAAAGGAATTTGATGCAGGGGATACAAATTTGGATGCTACGAGTACAAGGGACGAGTGAGGCAAACTCGATGATGAGTTTTTTCAAGTGGGGGAGGATGATGCAGATTAGTCAAAATATTTACTTTTTTTATTTATGTTTCTTTTTTAACAATAAACTATGATTATGAAAGTATCAATTTCTAATCAATTATAAATTTAGAAAAAGGAAAGTCAAATCAATCTTTATTTAGATTGATTCTAGTTTTCCTATAAATAGTGGGTCTTTTTCTTTGTATGGATATGGTTTTGAGTTTTGATAATAATAAAAGCTTTTGCTTTGATCGATAGAAATCGATCCAGTTATTCTTTTAATCTGTATGTTGTTCGGCCGTTAACGATCTGCATCATTTAGTATCATAGAAAACGTTGAGGCGATTATTAGCTGGCCAATACCTTTCACTATTCATGACATTCATAGTTTTCACGGGTTAGCGTCCTTCTACCAACGTTTTATCCAGAACTTTAGTTCTATAATCGCGCCCTTAACTGAATGTATGAAGGGTTGTCGATTCATGTAGATAAGTGAGGCTGCCAAGGCTTTTGACATTCTAAAGGCTAAGGTAACCGAAGCTCCTATTTTGGCATTGCTTAATTTTGATGAAGTTTTCTAGGTTGAGTGTAATGAATCTGGAGTGGGCATTGGTGGTGGTCTAAGTAAAAATCAGCAGCTGATTGCTTTCTTTAGTGAAAAACTGAATGATGCGAGACGCAAGTATTCCACTTATGATAAGGAATTTTATGCTATTGTTCGTAGTTTGGATACTTGGCGACATTATTTACTTTCTAATGAATTTGTCCTGTTTTCTGATCATGAGGCTTTGAAATGTATTAATGGGCAATAAAGCTGAAGCCTCATCATGCTAAGTGGGTGGAATTTATTCAAGCTTTTTCATTCGTTATTCGACATAAGGTTGGGTCGAATAATCAGGTTGTGGATGCGCTTAGTCGTCGTCATTCATTAATTACCACTATGCAGATTTGAGTGCAAGGTTTTGATTCGTTTCGTGGGCTTTATTGTGATGACCCTGATTTTAGGGAGATATAGAGTAAATGTGATAATGATCTTTTTTAGCAGTTTTCCAAGCTGGATGGTTATTTGTTTAAAGGTGCGCGGTTATGTATTCCTCTTTGTTCTTTACGTGAAACTTTTATTTTAGAGTGTCATGCAGGTGGATTAGCAGGTGACGTTGGGCGTGATAAGACCTTGGCCCTACTTCGTGAATAGTTATATTGGCCCAAGATGGAACGTGATGTCAACAGGCTTCTTGAGAGGTGTCGTACATGCCAAAACTTATAGTAGTAATGCAGGTTTGTATACTCCTTTGTTTGTTCATGTTGCTCCATGGGAAGATGTCAGTTTGAATTTTGTTTTGGGTTTTCCTCGTACTATGCGAGCTAAAGATTATGTTATGGTAGTTGTTGATCGATTTTCAAAGATGGCTCATTTTGTACCTTGTTCAAAGACGTTTGATGCTAGTCAAGTGGCGAGGTTGTATTTTGCAGAAATTGTGAAGTTGCATGGTGTTCTTAAAACTCTTACTTTTGATCAAGATGTCAAGTTTGTGAGTCATTTCTGGCATACTTTGTGGACTCTTTTGGGGTCTAAGTTACAGTTCAGCAATTCCCATCATCCTCAAACTGATGGGCAGACTAAAGTTGTCAATCGGAGCTTAGGAAATCTTTTGCCCAGTTTAATTAGGGACAATGCCAAACAGTGGGATCTTATTCTTCCACAAGCTAAATTTGCCTATAACAGGTCGGTTAATCGCAATACAGGTAAGAGTCCTTTTGAAGTTGTGTATGGACATAATTCGATTACTCCTTTGGATTTGGTTCCTGTTCCAGAGGTGGGGAAGTTTAGTGAGGAAGGGGCTGACTAGTCTAAGCAGATTAATGAGTTGCATCGGTCGGTTCGAGAACAGATTATTTGGCATAATGAACAATACAAGGGACATGCGGATAAGTGTTGTAAACAGGTTTTGTATCGGATGGACCTTTTCGTGTTCTTAAAAAGATCAACGACAAAGCGTACAAGATCAAGCTTCCTGTCATTATAATGTTTCTGCCACTTTTAATGTTGCAGATTTGTCGCCATATAAAGGAGATAGTGATGATGAGCCAGACTCGGGGTCGAGTCTTTTTCAAGATGGGGAGGATGATGCAGATGCGGTCAACGAGCGATTCAACATGACAAATATGCTTGGAGCTTATTTTTTAGCAACAAACTTTTGTGGCGGATTGGGCTGAAATTTGCATGGTCACTTAGAATGGCCCAACGGTAAAGACTCATCGATTTGCTATGAGCCCTGTCAGTTTTGGGCCTTTCGGGGTCGTTTCGGGCCTCAAAAGAGCGTTTTTCTATTTTTAGGCTTTATTTGGACCTTTTTAATTATGTTTTCACGAGATTTTGTTTCCTTTTTATTCTTGAACTTATCTCCTTTATAAGGACATTTTTTAGGGTTGTCTCTAGCAGCTTTTGAGAAACCTACGAATTTATTAAATAAGAGAATTTCTCGTCTTGAGAATTGCAGATTAGTTCTTGTGTTTGTGTGGTTTGTCTTTATCGATCGGCATTATTTGGTATCAGAGCTATGGTACTAATGGTCGAACGGAATCGTAGAGAGCATCTAATTCGTAGATTCGTCGAACGAGGCAACAAACCAGATCCACGTGACGTGAAGATCGCAAGCCTCAAGCAACGGATTCAAGAACTCAAGCTCCTGCAGTTACAGCAGGACTCGCCAGTAGAAGAGGCAGAAACTGAGTCCAACATCTGGGATGATTCATCAATATAAATATCCATGTCAATTTGAATATCCATGTCAATCTCTGACCAAAATGAATATCCATGTCAATATGATTCGTCCGTTGATGTTGCACATGATTAGATGACAAATAAACCACACTAACATTGTAGGTTCACATACATGAGCATATATCAAACTAGTAGATCAATAGAGTTAGAGAGAGAAATGAGGTTTTAAAGAGAGAGTGGGAGGGTTTAAGTTGAAAGAAAATGGAAATGAATACCGACTTGGTGTCTTACATAACCTCAACCACCTCCTACAACATGTAAGAGGTGTTTAGATAGTGCTTAGGTGCATGTGTTGCCCTAGCATCTATTTGTCTACATGGGCTGGCCCATTTTGCTTATGGACGGGCTAAATGTCTAATCTATTTAATATAACTTACTACACGATAAACGTTAACTAACGACTAAACCGTAAACTAATGTAAACTAGACTAAGGACCCAGGATTGTTAGGAATGATGACAACTTTATTCCCAACAATCTCCCCTTAAGGGGTCATAATTCTAGTCTTGAAAGCTACATCAAATCCGGGCTCCTTGGTCTTCCACCAAAATAGCTTTCCAGCCTTCTCGTTTGCTCTTTAAACTTCAGCTTTAGTTCGCATGCCATCTTCATCTCACCATACTTGACCACATCCACAACTATCCAGTTTTCGTTAGCGATGTAGCTTTCTTGTATCCCAGCTTATGGTCACTCGACATCTTTGACAACACATCTCTTACTTTCTGCTATTACAAAATCTATCACATTGTTTGATCCCCATCAATCTTTTGCATTATTTGTTGTTTAGATATACTATTCTTCAATCGGCTTCTTCACCAAAAGATGTTTCACAGCTTTATTATCATAGGAAGTAATTTGTCTTCGGATGTTCAACCATATCTAGACTTTCCAATCTTAGTTTTAGATTTTCAACCCTTAACCTGATTACTGCTTTTATAATGGAGATTAACGAGTCCATAATGTTTACTGTTAAGTGCTCAAGGTTTTGTTATATCTTCATTAGGTAAAGATCATCAATGTTGTTGAGGTGAAGGCGTTCCTAGTCTGCTTTAGAGAACACATATGTATTACCATCTTCTATGACGACCTCAAACCTTACAAGAAAATTATACCCTGACCAGTTTAGCTCCTTAACCTCTACCAATTCCTTTATCTTTGACTCAGAATACAACTTACCTTTGTTGGGAAAGTGCATCTTGTATCTGTAGAAACCCCTTCGGAGCTCTGGCCAATGATGGATGACATAAAGAGCATCTTTGTTGTATCCTACGACCTTTCTTGTAAATTTGTCACACTGTACTTCCATATCAGGTCAATCATAAGGATTTGCATGGTATTTGGTGATGGATCAGGTATACTTCTCATCTTGGGCTTTTCCATGTTGCAAATAATCCAAGTCATAATTAAAGTAGTCTTTTACAGGCAAGTTTAGATTGTTAAGTAGACCAAATATAACTTGTGGTTACGTGTTATCATCAGGAATGTATACTTCTTTTGGTAAGTGAGATTTAAGGTTTATCTAGTCGAGCATATCACTCATTGCTAGCTTGACTTGTGAGACATAATACTTGTATTCAATACTTCTTAGGAAAGAGTTCTTGAGGAAGTTATGAGTGACATTATCGATTCTTGCTACTTCTACCTATGATAGCTTTTGAGTCCTTGATACTTCTTTCATTTGTCTTAAGAAGTCAATCATTAATCTATTTGGAGGTATTTCTCCTTCTTCCAAGTTTGGTACAGAGTTGAGCAATTCATCAAACCATGCATCTTTTCCCGAATCCAAATCCATATCCATGTGGTTATCTTCTATTTTAACATCCTTTGGTTGTCCACTTGCATCTGTTGTGAGGTTTTGTTGTGAAGTTTCAGTAGGTGTATGTTGTATTGCCGATGATGCAATACCAAGTTTTCTGCTTCTTCACTTTCTCCCCCTCATGATGATCATGATCAGGATCACCATGAGACCTCTTGCACCGATCTTTCTGATTGAGCGTTTGTAGCGATCCTAGGTTACACTGTGTTGTCCAATGAGATTGAGTGTTTGAAATCTGTTTGATAGTGAAAATTATCTTTGGATTTTGGTCATTCTTTGAGCAACTAAGAGTGTTGGTGATGTAATAGTTATTTTATGAAGTGATGATGAGGTATGTCGTGAGGGAATGGTAAGTGTATCAACAGCAATGTCCATCAGGTCTTTAGCAGCATCCACCGGATTTGACTTTTTCAAGAGGTCATCCCATGTTGTTGTTATTTCCTTTGGTTTCTCAAGAGGATACCTAGGAATATGGCTTGTGTCTGTTTTTACCAGGACACTCGATGTTGATCCCTTCTTGACAGATCTTACTTAGCTTGTTAAAGCTTAGTTATATTGGATAGATTCAAGACAACTATAGTAGAAACTAAGATTGAGAATATCACAAACTATGTGGAATCTAGTTTGCGAAGAAGAACAATGAAACAGTAAAAACAAGATCTTTACTAAACTTTCAATATATTGAATACTATTTTGAATTACAAAATAGCTATGAATACTAACTATGATTGCTATGCAAACTATGAATACAAATATGAAAAACTGATATCTAAATCTATGCCGTAGGGTTCCTTTTATACACTAAAGAAACCCTAATGGGCTTACAAACGCATCAAGTGATCATGGTCTTTTCTATAAGTAAACATAATCTCTTAAACAAATAAGTTTATACCTATCTTCTTTACAAATATTTGATACTTATCTTCATAAGTATTATTGTTCTTCAATCAACCTTTATCTCTTCTTTGATATGTCTTTGATCTCATCTCTGACAGCATTAATCCTTCCAGCAGTTGTAACTGAGCACAAGCAGCATTAACTACTTAGAAGTTTACTCTAGCAGTACTAACATACACTAGCAGTACTAACTTTAGTACTAGCAGTAGTAACGACTTAGTATATTTTTAGTCTTCATCTCTGAGCAGTCTTAACTTTTACTAATAGCAGTAACTTTATACTAACAGTACTAATTATACTAACAGTAGTAACTAGCAGTAGTAACTTTATACTACCAATACTAACTAGTTAGCGTAATTTTCATTAGTATTACCAGCAGCACTAAGTTATGATTGACAACACTAATATATACCTGAGCAGTAGTAACTCTAAGAATCATCTTGAAGATATTCATCTTCTGAATCTTCAAGTTTCATTAAAAGTCTTCACCGTCACTAGGAGGATGCATTCAAACACTTCATTGACTCTTTTCCTGCTTTTTCATGAGCTTGAGTAGTTGATAACACTTCTCATTCCAACGATTAGCTTAAAACTTCTTGTTCAGCATGTTTGAGATTGTTATTGGTGTAAGGGGATATCTTTTCTCAACCAACATAAAG
>BQNB010145359.1:0-16727 GCA_026074375.1 Tanacetum coccineum
TTTAGGATTTTAATTTTTAATAGTTTTATTATTTTTATAGTTTTTAATTAGTTTAAATTTTAGAAAAATCATATCTTTTAATCTAAAAAGCCAAAAATAGTAATTCCTTTTTCTAAAATTTTCTTTTTACTTATTTTACTTAGGAAAAATATAATTTCAATTATTTTCTATTTTTTTATTTTTAAGATTTAATTAGTATTAAATAGTATTTAATTGATAAAAAAAATTCAAAAATAATCTAAAAAATATTTTTATTTTTCTTAAAATTTTCTTTTATCCCAATTTAGGTATAGAAAATTAGTTTGCAATTTTAGGGTTTAATTCTAGTCTATTTGCTTAATTGTCGCATTTTATTTGTTTTCCGTATTTGTTTAATTGTTTAATTTGCCTTTAATTTTCAATTTTAATTGTTTTTTTTTATTTAGTAGCCATAGATCATCAAATCATCTATTTTCTTATTCAAATCATAATCTAAGCTTAAACGAGGTTTCAACAAGAAAGTTGATAAAGTAGCATACCATGCTCTGGGAGCTTGGTGTAAACCATAGAGTGTTTTCACTACCTTGTAGACCTTCTAAGGATACTTAGGATCTATAAAACCTGGTGGTTGGGACACATAGACCTCTTCATCAATTTTGCCATAAAGGAAGGCATTTTTCACATCCATTTGATAGACTATAAAGCTCATGTAAGAGGTAAAGGCTAAAAAGATCCTAATTGCTTCAATCCTGGCCACAAGAGCAAAAACCTCATCATAATCTATCCCTTCCTCTTGCCTATGTCCCTGAGCAACTAACCTTGCTTTATTTCTGACCACAACTCCTCTCTCATCCTTCTTATTTCTATAAACCCATTTTGTTCCAATTGCCTTCTTCCCATAAGGCAAATCTACAAGAATCCAAACTTTCTGAATCTTGAACTGCAGCAATTCTTCCTGCATAGCATCAACCCAACTTTCATCTTCAAGTGCTTCAGAGATCTTCTTGGGTTCATTTTGAGACAAGAAACAAGCAAATAAACAATGCTGGAAGTCCTTATGATTATTTCTCCGTTGCTTTTGAACATAACTTACAAAAGCATGGGCTCCAGAACTTTTAGTCACTTTACTTCTTGTTTGAACTGCTGATTGTGGATCTCCAAGAATTAAAGTTGAAGGATGAATAGAGTTCATCCTTGATGTGGGAATAGGACTGACATTCACAACAGTTTCTAAATTTGTGAAGTCAGCCACTGCACCCTCATCATCATAAGATGAATTGGTAAAAATACCATCAGTAGGAGTTTTATAAATTTCCTCAAGTGCTGGTATTTCTGAATCATCTTGGTCAGGATTGGTTAGATCACTATCAGGACTGGCGGTACTAACTGGTGTGCTAGCAGTATTAACTATGTTAGTACTGCTAGGTTTAGCAGCTCCTGCTTGTAGAAGCAAATCCTCAATTTCTTAAGCAAACTCCTTCTTGAGAGCTTCAGCTGCATTATTAGCATCCTTTTCTTGCCTCTTAAGTCTTTCAAGTTCATCCAAAAAGACGTGATCCTCATTATCTACTGGCTTCCGATTTGTCTTTAAATCAGGATGTTTGTTAGGTGCATCACCTGCATCCTTTGCTATTGACCTCTTGACAGTTGAGGAATAAGAAGACCAGATTGGCAGTACAAAGTAGTCTTGAGCAGATTCATCTTCTTTTTCAGAATCCCCTGTGTTAGCCTTAAAATATGGTGACAAACACGGAATTACATTAGTTCATTTATAGAGTGACACGTAGGGACTAATAATGACTAGTTATAATAGTTGTGTGTCACTAGGACTATAAATATCCCCTCCATACTTCCATGGAGGGGTGAAGCTCACTTTTGTAAAAGTGTGTGTGTGTGTTTTTCTCTCTTTTCTCTCAACAACACACACACTCTTCCCATCTCATTTTTTCCTTTTCTCTTTAATATGAATATATATCTCTTTCATTATACCATACCACCAGATCTGTTGTTTCTAGGGGTGAATCTAATGTTAACACCCTGTATCAATAATGTCTTCTGTACCTGCATTTTGATTAGCTTCTTGTGGACCTGCATGTTTGTTAGCTTGATTCTCTGATCTTACATAAGGACATAAAAAAGCATACTAACTCTTCACCTCAATATAGTGTTAGGTAAAAATATCTACTAGCATATAGTTTCTAGCAGCCTCAATAAGGTTATGGTTCATTTCTTTCATCAACTCCAATTTGTTAATGGAGTTCTGGCATTAACTGTATTCCCTTGACCCACAGAATTCAATAAAAATCTCTGTTCTTAAATTCTAGTGACCATATCACATCTAATAGATTTAACGTTTTGATTTAATTGGTTCTCTATTTGTCTTATAAAGTCCTTAAGGATTCCACTAGTTTCATCCTAGTTTCTTAGAAGTAACACCACAACTAAATCTGCTTAAAAATCATCAGGATAACCAGCAATAAGTCTTATGGTTTAAACCTTACAGATTAGAATCCTAATATATCCATATCAGAGCTGTAAAGGGGCTGACTAATAGAGCTCACTGATTTTGCCTTAAGAGCCTTGTGTTGCTTTCTTTCGAAAGCAACACAATTGTGGTCATTTTGAAAAATCTTTGAAGGTAAACCATCTTATAAGGTTTCCCTTCACAATTGTCTTTAAAGTTTTTAAAGTTAAATGAACCCAAACATCCTATGCCATTTTTAATTCATCATTTGTGGCTTTTGCAATTAAACAAGCTAAACCCCAGAAAGAACAAGTTTCTCTAGATCAAACTGGACATATTTTTTGTTTGGGGATTCTAAGTAAGACATGACTTTTATAAGTAACTTTAAATTCAGAGACAAAACAAAAACATTCAAGTCAGTGAAAAAACCGTGTTCTTCTGACACACATCTGTTACAAACAGAAAAAGAGATTTAAATGTGTAGTTCTGATTACAAAGCACACATCCTCAAAATCTAATTAAACCTGATTTTATTTACCTTTACCATTATGTAACCTTTACTTCCTCTAAAAGCAACAAGGTCACCATTAAAGTCATGTATTCAGCAAGGTAGAACCTTGTTTCCAGTACACGAATTAAGGGCCAACCTAAACATCCACTATCAACAATCCATTTGTTCTTATACTCTTTGAAAAATACCAGCACATTAAATAAGAGAGATAGTTTCTATTTAGGAGACTCAGTCTTTTTGGGCTTGGTCTGCAATGATCTTTGAAAGGAACACATTTTCTAGAACTTGATCTAAGCCATTTATTATGGAGACTTGTCTAGTAATGTCTTTTGTGTCTCAACTATATACAAACAACCTGCTGAGTGCTTAACAAAGTTTCCCTTTTCCCCCAACAACACTAACTGTATTCTTCATTAGCATATTACTTTGATATGACAAATTAGGTTATTAATCTAAGCAAAATGTTGTTGTTCTATTTGTTGTTCTATTAAATGGCTTTCTAAAAGGTGAAAGAGTTTTATGAAAACCAGCTTTTGGTCTAGCATTATTCACAATAGGCTTAACAGTATTAACTTTCCTAGCAGCATTAGTTGGTACTGCCTGTCTGTTAAAATTATGCCTAGCAGTATTAACTGTGTTAGTACCGCTAGTTCTAGCAGTATTAACTGGAATCTTTCCAGTTCTAGTTAGTACTGCTTTTGGAACAAATTGGTTTTGATGATTCATTCTTTGCACATTGTTCCATACTGGCCTAATCTCCCTTTGACTAGACCCCTTACTCATCCTATTGTTTAATTCAGCTTGTTTAGCCATCATTTTCTCATGAAAATCACAATCTCTAATAAGATGGCTAAAACTTCCACATACAAAACATGCCTTTTTGGTATACCCAAATCCCAAACCCAGTTTTTTAGACATTAAACCACTACAATCCTTTTTATCAGGTTTAGGACTCTGACTACATGTGTTTTGTTCTATAATAGTTTGCCTATGAGTTTTTACATGCTTATCAGTATCAATAAAAGCAAAACTAGGTATTTCTTGTTCTTTTGTGGGTAGAGACACTTGTTCATCTTCACTATCTAATTCATACTTTTCAATGATAGGAGCATCAGACCAAACTTTAGGTTCACTTACTACTTTGGGTTCATTGACAACTGGTTCAGGCATAGATTCATGTGTTTCTTCACTACAATTGGATTCACAAGAATTAAAGTCACTGCTTCTAGCATTAGATTCACTAGGTTTAAATTGCTTTGGATCATATGTAAAGTGTGAGTCATCTATCTCTTTATCAGGTCCAGAAGGGATGTAGATCCCGATCATTAGAGGGGGAACAACATGCATCCCCTCTGCATATCTATCATTCATAGGATTATTTTCTGTTTCACTTGTTCTACTAACAAACACACTTTGGAAAACTTCATTTTCATAACTTAAAACACCTTTATTCAATTGATCACCATACCCAAGCCCAGCCTTATCCCTAGCACTCATTTGACTATTTAGCAAAATATTAAGATTTTTAGAAGAGTTGTGCCATTTTTCTACTTTAGCTTTTAAATCTTCTTTTTCTTTTTCAGCTTCTGCCAAAAGTTTCTTATGGTATGTAAGGACATCAGTTTTATCATATAAGTCAATTTTCATAAACCTTATCTTTTCCTCATACCAAAGTTGACTTTGTTGATGAGCAACTAGTTGTGCTTCAACTTTCTTTTAAATCAGGATGTTTGTTAGGTTCTTCACCTGCATCCTTTGCTTTTGTGCTTTTGACTATTGATGTATAAGAAGACCATATTAGCAGTATAAAGTAGTCCTGAGCAGATTCAGCTTTTATTTCAGAATCACCTGCATTAATATTATCTTCTGTACCTGCATTATGATTAGCTTCTTGTGGACCTACATGTTTGTTAGCTTGATTCTCTGATCTTACAGGTTGATAATTCATTGAATCAGTTAAATAATCAAGATCAAACAGCCAAGTTGGTCCTTTTCCTGCAATATTTGGTTTATTTTCTAAAAAGGTTATGTGCATGTTTTCTTCAACTCTCTTGGTTTCTAAATTGTATACCCTAAAAGCCTTGCTTTGTAGAGAATACCCAACTAAAAACCCTTCATCTGATTTCCCATCAAACTTGCCCAGGTGGTCAATGGTATTCAAGATGGTCACATGGCACCCAAAAGGTCTTATATAGCTTATGATTGGTATTTTACCAGTTATAAGTTCATAAGGTGTCTTATTTTGAGGCTAGGTAAGCAGTACTAACTGCTTCAGCCCAAAAAGTGTTAGGTAAAAATGAATCTGCTAGCATAGTTCTAGCAGCCTCAATAAGGGTCATGTTCTTTCTTTCAGCAACTCCATTTTGTTGTGGAGTTCTGGCATTACTGTATTCCCTCTTGATCCCTTTTGACCCACAGAATTCAATAAAATCCCTGTTCTTAAATTCTGTACCATTATCACATCTAATAGTTTTAACTTTTTGATTTAATTGGTTCTCAATTTGTCTTATAAAGTCCTTAAGGATTCCACTAGTTTCATCCTTAGTTCTTAAGAAGAACACCCAACTAAACCTGCTAAAATCATCAGTGATAACCAGGCAATAAGTCTTATGGTTTAAGCTCCTTACAGATGTAGGTCCAAACAAATCCATATGAAGAAGCTGTAAGGAGTGACTAATAGAGCTCACTGATTTGGCCTTACAGGAGGCCTTGTGTTGCTTTCCTTTCTGACAAGCAACACAAGTGTGGTCATTTTGAAAAATCTTTGAAGGTAAACCTCTTACAAGGTTTCCCTTCACAAGTTTGTTTAAGTTTTTAAAGTTAACATGACCCAACCTCCTATGCCATTTGTTAGATTCATCAATTATGGCCTTTGCAATTAAACAAGCTAAACCTCCTGAAGGAACAATGTTCTCTAAATTGAAACTGTACATATTGTTTTGTCTAGGGATTCTAAGTAATACTTGATTTTCATCAGGTAACTTAAATTCAGGAGACAAAACAAGACATTCAGAGTCAGTAAACAGAACCTTGTTCTTTTTGTCACACATTTGTGACACAGAAAAGAGATTGAAATGCTGAAGTTCTTTCACAAAGCACACATCCTCAAAATCTAACTTTCCTATTTTTATTTTACCTTTACCAGTTATGTAACCTTTACTTCCTCCAAAAGCAACAGGGCCACCATTAAAGTCTTGATATTCAGCAAGGTAGGCCTTGTTTCCAGTCATGTGCCTGGAACATCCACTATCAGCTATTCCTTTGTTCTTTAAAGCTCTATGTGGATAATCCTGCACATCAAATAAAAGAGATTAGATTCTCTTAGGGACCCAAGCCTGTTTGGGCCTGAGTCTGCCTAGTGGATCTTTAAAAGTGAGACAATTTCTAAGACTGGATCCACCATTGTATTTGGAGACATTTTGCCAGTAGTGGTGTCTTTGTGGTCTCCAATTACAACCTACTGAGGGCTTAACAGCAGTTTCTCTTTTTCCCCCAACAGCACTAACTGCATTCACCTTAGCAGTATTAACCTTTTGTTTTGAAAAATTTGTTCTAAGTGTTGTTGTTTTATTAAAAGGCTTTGAAAATGGTGAATGCCTTTTATGAAAAACAGTTGTTGGTCTAACTCTATTCACAATAGGCTTAACAGTATTAACTTTCATAGCAGCACTAGTTAGTATTGCCTGTCTGTTAAAACTATGCCTAGCAGTACTAACATTTTTAGTACCGCTAGCTCTAGCAGTATTAACTAGAATTTTGCCAGTTCTAGTTAGTACTGCTGTAGGAACAAATTGGTTTTGATGATTTACTCTTTACACATTGTTCCAAATTGGCCTTATCTCCCTTTGACTAGAATTCCTTTTCATCCTATTGTTTAACACAGCTTGTTTAGCCATCCTCTTTTCATGGAAATCACAATCTCTGATAAGATGATTAAGACTTCCACATACAAAACATGCTCTTGCAGTAAACCCATAACCCAACTCTTTCTTGTTAACTTTAGGATTTTTACTATGTGTGAAATGATTCTTAACAGTTTCCCTAGGAGTTTTTACTTGCTGGTTAACAAAACTAGGTGTTTCTTGTTCTTTTGTTGGTAGAGACACATACTCATCTTCACTATCTGATTCATACTCCTCAATGATAGGAGCATCAGACCAAACCTTAGGTTGACTTTCTACATTAGATTCATTAACAACTGGTTTAGACACTAATTCAAGTGGTCCTGTACTAATGTTAGATTCACAAGTATCAATGTCACTTGTTTGGGTTTCAGATTCACTAGGTTGAGTCTATTTTAGACCATATGTAAATTTTGAGTAATTTATTTCTATATCAGGTCCAGATGGCATGTAATTTCATGTCATAGGTGGGGGTACAGTATGCATTCCTCCTGTTGTAACAAATCTATCATACAAAGGTGGATTTTCGAAATCACTTTCCTTACCCATAAATACACTTTGTAAAACTTCATTTCATATACACCTTAATTCATTTTGATACCAACCAAGTCCAACCATATCCCTAGCACTCATTTGACTATTTAGCAGAATATTAAGACTTTTAAGAAGAGTTGTGCATTTTTCTACTTTAGCTTTTAATTCTTCTTTCTTTTCATCTTCGCCATAGTTTTCTTATGGTATGTATGAACATAGTTTATCACTAAGTCAATTTTCATAAACCTTATCTTTTCCTCATACCAAAGTTGACTTTGTTGATGAGCAACTAATTGTGCTTCAACTTTCTTAAAAGCTTGACTATATGCTTGTATTTCTATACTGGCATCTCTAGGTTGTTCCCTCTGTTCATCATACAATTTTTAAAGTTTAGCATAAGACTCTTTACATTCTTTTGAACAAGAAGTTACCTATGTGTCTGAGCCTGAACTGCTGCAAGCCATCAAAGCATAGTTCTCTGGTTCATCTTCTATGTGACTGGTCCAATCAACACCTTCTCCATCAAGAGTCACCAAAGCTTTAGAGTCCTCCTGTTTACCAGATCTCCTCCCATTTTCTTTATCTTTATTCCCAGTGTTCCAAGCATCCCTCCTCCTACTATCTTGATTCCCCTTGGATCTGCACTCTCTAGTAAAATGCCATGTCTTGTGACAACTATAGCACTCGACTTTGGTTTTGTCAAAACTAACCGGTTCCTTGGCATCAAATTGTAGCTTTCTACCTGTCTTTTTGTAGAACTTTTTCATTCTCATGAAAAACAGGCCAACCTGCCATTTTCAGACCATTTTCTCTAATCAAACTCATCAACATCAGTTGTTCTAGATCTTCATAATCCAATTGTAGCAACTGGATTGATTGCAAGTAAGGAAGTATGATGAAGGATGTTCACATGGGGGTTATGAGACCAAAAAGAATTAGAAACACCATAAGCGTTACAACATCATTAGTATTGCTAGTGTTCTCTAAAAGAAATGCCACATTATGCGTGCTAGAGGATGATGCAGTAGAGCCTTTAACATCAGACTCAAAGACTCTAAGACTATTATACAGATCATCAAAATTGAGATTGTCCACTCCTGGCTAGGTCCTCATGATTAAGGAAACTTGAGACCAGGCAGAATGTAGAGACCTAAGGAATTTCTGATTTGAATCTTTAATGGAGATGCCTGCACCATGAATCTCTAGTTGACTCAGAAGACTCTGAAACCTATCATAGCCTTTATGTAGCCCTTCTGAGTTTGATACAGAGAAGCCTTTAAATTGTTGCTTTAGAATATACTTCTGCATCTTCTTTGATTCATCATTTCCACCAAATCTAGATTTGATAGCTTCCCACATTTCTTTAGCATTAGTCGTTTTATGAAATTTAGCAAGGTGATCTTCTGCTAAAGCCATAAGCAAAGTGGTCCTTGCTTTTCTTTCTCTTTCTCCGGCTAAAATTTCTTCTGCAGTCTTGGGAGGCAGAACCTTTATTAAACCAGTTGTATCAGTTGAGACACTCACAGGACCATTTCCTCTTTGAATAACTTCCCAGATAGGATAGTTTGTATGGGACAAATAATGTTCCATTTTCATAGCCCATATGTCATATTCTCCCTTCTTGAGAATAAGAAGTTTGATGGTTGAAACATTATGAGAGGTTTGTTGTGTTGGAGTTTGTGATGGTGGTAGTGGTGGTGGTGGAATATCATCTTCTGATCTAGCCATTGAATAGATTTGTAAGATAGAGGTTTATAACTAGTTTTTGTTCTTCTTACTCAGAGTTTCTCTATAGGCTCTGATACCACTTATAGATCCCTTTGAATGTAGATCTTTCTACCTTGTTAAGGGTTGTAGCCAATATGGATAGATCCACACAAACTATAGGAGAAACAATGACTATAAACACTATAAGTTATGCAAAAACTAACTTATAATGCTAAGAAAAACAATGAATATTGATAACTAAACTTTTGTATTAATCTCCTAAAATGATTACAGATTACTAAGTATGAGATATGAGATCTATCTTCTCTAATGTCGTAGGGTTCCTTTTATAGACCAAGGATAAACCCTAACAGACTTACAAAACGTGTAAAAGATAATGCATATCTTTTCCTATAATATCTCATGCATATCTCTTAAATGGTACTAACTATTTTATACTATCAGTACTAACTAACTGATCAGTACTAACTATTTTGTACTGTCAGTATTAATTACAACTATCGGTACTAACTAATATAACTAACGGTACTAAGTTAGGAATGCATAATTCCCAACATGTCACTTACACACCTAAAGGGCCTACTAGCTAGAGCACTAAAATTAAGTCAGGACCACACACAAACCTGGGTAGGCGTACCCATCCGCTCCAATAATCACACAAATACTGGGTAGGCGTACCCATCCGATCTAATAATCTTACAAACACTGGGTTGGCGTACCCATCCGATCCAAACAATCATTCATCACATAATATTCACGTAGCAGTCATAAGCACAGATCTTGTCCCAAAAACAAAACCACATTTCGCACAGATCAATTCAAAACATTTTAAAACACATTTGAGTATTATTTTCCCCCAACAGAAAAACAATAAAAAGTGGGGCTGCGAGAACTCACCTCAATCAGCAATCAAAAGTAACTACACAATCTCAAGTAATGCAAGCACAAACAATCTCTACGCAAACGCACAACGGTACCCGGCAACGACCTAATATATATATCCACTTTATTAATACTCGTACAAAATTATCTTATTGTACAAGTGTTTGTCTTTACTTACGCAAAATCCTTATTTTCATCCTAAAATCCCATTTAAATTCATATCATTCCAAACTCGATATCTCACACCGTTAACTCATCAAAAAAATCGTCGTCTCATTACCAAGACTATATCTCATTATCAAAACTTTATCACATATTATGGTTGTTTGGTAATTACGCGAAAACGACTCAAAAACACTTGGGCAAAGTGCGACATCAATACAATATAGCTTAAACACCTCAAATCGCTGAATGATACAATTGATCAAAATACTCCGCGGAAATCTGACCAAGAAAAATGAGTAAAAACTCAAAAGCCGAAGATAAATAAATCCACATTTCCGTAATCGATATGATATGTATATATATATATATATATATATATATATACTTAATAATTTAAATAAAATAATAATATTTTATTATAATTTTCGTCTTATTATCAGGCTAACAGGGTATTCACAATGTCTCGTCATTTTAACATGTCCTTGACCCATAGCTTTTACTTCGACACTAAACCTTCCATAATAATCATCCTTCATTTCCTCAATTTAAAATCGACACAACGATTATAAATATTAAATGTTTAAGAAAAGGTTTCGAGAAATTACATCTTTCATCTTGCATTAAATTTTCAAGTAAAATAACTATTTATTATTAAAATCTTGAAAATTTTACCCTTTTTAAGCAAAGTTTCTAAGTATAAATTTCTTTCGAAAATTCGGCATGACCCGTACGTTTTATGACTTTTTTTTCCAAGGTCTTAAACCTTAATCGAAAACACTTTTTCACAAACCTCACATTTTCCGACAAACACAATATCAATACCTTCAATATGTTTTATCAAACCGTAGCAAAATAACCCCTTTACATTCGACAAGTCCGACGAAATCTCTCTTAGTCCAACACAATTCTTTTAGTCCATTTATAAGTCCACCATTTCATTTACTTGCAATTGGGCCTTATGGCCCATTATGGTCTTTAAGTATTTAGCCCGATAGCAAAACTTAGTCCATACCTCTTACATAAGTCCAAAAATATAATCCAAAACACAATGGACCTTAAGCCTATTAAGCCGAATCAAATATAAGTCTAAATCACATATATATATATATATAGTATATATATATATATATATATATAATATATATATATATAATATAATATATATAATAAATATTGGTCATTAAGCCAAAAACATAACCTATAACTCATTAAAAGTATATATATCAGAGCCGAAACTAAACAATAAGCCATAAGCTTTTAGTATAAGCCAAAAACCAACAAGCTATAAGCTTATCAAAATAAGCCGAAAACAAAAGCTTCAAAAATAAGCCGAATCCAATAACCAAATCCAAATCCAATAACCAATATCCAAATCCAATAACCAATATCCAAAACCAACAACCAAGTGGGCCGAGCCCACCTTGGCATCGAACCCAAACAACCAAACGGACCCTCATTGGGCCAAGCCCAAGCCAAAAAAAAATAAACTCAAATAAGCTATAACCTAACTTATAGAATAAGAAAAATTCCAAAATAAGCCCTTTTTTTAGCATTTTCATAAAATATAAAATTACCACAACAACCATTTATTTAAACTCAAAAATCCTTTCTTTCTTTCTTTTTTTAGCCGACGCACAAACACCCTTTTTTACATTTTCATATCCAAGATTTAATTTTTACGACGATCAACTTGTACCACTAGTGTTTTAACACCATAATAGCCACAAAAGTACAACTTTTAACAAAGTTTAGAAAACTTACAAGTTTTGATGACCTTGGTTCGGTTATGACGCGAAAGGAACAAATTCGTACAACTTTTATATGACCCGCGTCTACTAACTATCAACTCACTATCTAGTCTTAACCCGTGCTCTTAAGAAAATCTTCAAAAATCTTTGTTTTCTTCTTCCTTGTGTTCGTCCGAAATATAGAGAGAGGGAGAGATTTTTATGTTTTTGATTTTCAAAATGTGGTGCATGTATGAGAAATTGGTTAAGGTGGTGGAATATTTTTGTACCAAGGGAACATACTAGCAAATTTTTAGCCTCCATGTCCCCTCTTATCCACTATAGGCGTCCAAGCATCCTAGGAGGGTCTCGGGCTTTCCCTTTTGCATCGGGATCACTTAAAACTCAATTTTCATCTATTTAAAACGTCAATCAAACTTAGTTATCATTTCCATTGTGTTTAAAATCATTTTTCCATAAACCTAGATTATTCACACGATACCTATCACATTAAATTGCTACAAAAATCCATTTTGAGCCGTTATCGGCCGACTCCAGACCAAAAACATGAAAATTTGACAAAACTCAACTGAACCTTGCTCATCCATTTAAAAACACTTTAAACCACAAAATATGGTCTGATAACTTATTTTCAACCAACATTTCATCTTTTTACGACCGATACAGTTTTTTACCAAATTTTACGAAAACAACCGTTTTTCAGATAACTTTCAAGTCTCACACTCACGATTTATGATTTAAATCAACGTTATTTCATTATTATAAATTTATTAAATAAATAAACCCATTAACACATTCCTAACTTCAATAAATCTCCACATTCGAATAAACTGTCATGTCAGTATGCGCTGCGTGACAATTTTTTGCTAAACGCGGGAAAACTTCCCGGAAAGCATTGAAAACTTCAAAACCACTCTAAAACAAAAAAACAAATCAAAAGTGATTCATTTATGACCCGGTTAAAGCGAAACAGCTTTTACGCAAGATAGTCAACAGAAGTCAACTTTTCAGCTTTCATCAGGAAAACTGACAAGATTGAAAGACTTCAAAATACAATACTTTAATATTTTATAATACTTAACCCTGAGCAAATAACCGGTTATCACAGTCTCACCCCCTTAAAGGAATTTTGCCCTGAAATTCAACTCAAATTATCAACTCACAACACTAATAGGAAATTCCATTCCTCAAAGAATCACATCAATCACTAGAATTTAGTCTTTTTAAGCAAGGTTTCTTACGATCCCTCTAAAGACTAAGTCTTTCCACTGTCCAAATTCTACCATTTCTCATCGTCAATCCATATTCATTCACAACACTACGATAACCTCTCATACTAATGCTTAGATTCAAAATTTCTCACACTTAGGTCATGCTGTCTAAGTCGGGTGTCAGGATACGATCTAGTCCTCGACGTGACGACTAATCTATTAGGTTTGGCATTGCCAAACTTTTTGGTTATTCAACCAACGGGACTAACCCTATAGGGTATACGTCCTACACAATACGACTCACACTCTATTTTCTCAAGAACGCCCATGGTTCTTTACTAATACTTACTTACTTAAAATCCCCAAGTAAACTTTATTTGGTCAAACAATCCTGGTTCTACCTTTCTAGGAAGGTCGTTTCATAATCTAAACCACATCAGTATTCACCTTAAACTTTTCCAAATCAATCCTACTCAACGGGTGTCGTAAATCTCACTTCACTTAGGTAGGTCAAGATACCTCCTAAACGCTCACACAATAACAAGTATGATCAGATTTCCTAACTGATCACCACAACTCTTTCCAATACTCTATGTGACCATTCACGGTCTATTACCTTCCTATTAACTTTCCTATCAAGACGGTATAATTGATTTGCCCGAATACATTTCTAGCTTACAAAATATACTAACTACATCATATGCCAAATCCTAATAAGAAAGTGGGTATCCGCTCTATCATGAGCAACCAATCGCAACGCGCTCCCACACAGGCAAAACTGCGCTCTCAAACCAACACGAAACAACACAAAATACCGCTATCCATGAATATCGAACAAAATTTTCCTTTAATATTACGAATCGATTTCAATAAAAATCACATAATTAACTAGAATGATTTATCATAACTACCAATACAAAATGAAACGTTTCTAATCATAGCCAACACTAACCGATGCTATCTGGTTTAGTAGTATACACAAACTACTAATCCAAACCTCATATACCCTACGCATCTTCTCTTGGCTCCTGCCCTCTCCTCATACTATTAACAACCTCAGCCAACTTTACTCGCGTACGTCTCTCCTTAGCAAGCTGTAACCGCAAATCCCGATTCTCTCCATGCATATCACTAATAGCATGCCACAGAGCTGCTTTCTATGCATTTGTCTGACCTGCCCACGAATCTAGGGCTAACACTGGTCTCCATATCACTCCAAATGTTACTGTAACCCTCTTCTAAACTGATACCTCTAGGAGAAAATCTCATCCCTGACCTAGTAAATAACTCTCCCATGTCCCTATTGTACCTCTCGAACAGAGTAGGCGATAGCTCCTCCAATCATACCGCATGATCACGAATCAATCCTTGCATTTAAACTTGAGCTCCCAGCTCAGTCAAAAATCCCTCAGTCTCAGCCGTAGCGGGTGTAGCTACAGGCGATGGTAGGTATATGTTAATTACCTACACCGGGGGCCATTATCTTTATATATATATATATATATCATAGCAATTTGGGTATATATATACACAAGTTAGTTTGTGTGCCATTAACTTAGATATAATAATGAACACTATTAATACTATTTTCTATAATAATTGTGCTCTTATAATTATTACACTATGACTTGTATTCAACTATTACATTTCAAACCTATGAATTTCACTCAACCTTTGTGTTGACCCTTTTTATGCATGTTTATCCCAGGTAATTAAGCAACTTATGGCATGGACTTGAAGATGGCTAAAACTTGTTATCATTCACATTTTATGTTTCTAGATTTTGGGACCTGCCTTTGTAAAACTCTAATTTTAATGAATGATAACGTATCTTTTAAAAACGTCTCTTTTGAGTCGTTTTCTATGATTGTGATTGTTGTACTATGAAGTAATACCCCATATTAGCTTTCGCTGCTATATTGTAAAAATGGGGGTGTTACAATAACCAAGGTTTTAATCAAAATCAACCAAACATGAACCCAATTCCAAGTCCAAATCAATCCGTCATGGATGATTTGTTGAAACAAATTTTGATCCAAAATCAAAATTAACAAGGTTACCTAGATACCAAGATTCAAATATTTTTTAATCAAATTGGTACTCTTGCAAAAGCTCTTCATGAAAGACTTCAGGGTGCTCTTCCAAGTAACACTAAACCTAACCCGAGAGGTGACCTGAAAGCTATCACTACTCAAAGTGGTGTTTTTTATGATAGACCTCTGATTCCACCTACTTCGTCTCTTCCGAAGGAAGTGGAACGTGAACCCAAGGTGACAAAGGACAAGGTGCAACCTACAAGTTCAAAAAGTATTGCACACGTCCAACCTCCGGTTGTCTAGTCATCTCATATTCCATCTGAGCCTGCTAGTCCTACTGAGCCTTCTTCTGCTCATAATAATAATTCTTTCGAAGAGCTTCCTAAAAGGAATCCTCATCAGCCTTCCATTCCTTATCCACAAAGGCTGAAAATTAATAAGCAAAAAGAAAAGTCTGATACTTAGCTTCACAAATTATTGGAAATGTTTAAAAAGCTACACTTTAACATCAGTCTTGCTGAAGCCTTAGTTCTCATGCCCAAATACACTAAGATGATGAAGGATCTCCTTTCTAACAAGGAGAAACTTCTAGAAGTGGCAAACACACCGTTGAACGAAAATTACTTGGCAGTGATCCTAAAGAAACTACCTGAAAAACTTGGAGATCCCGGCCGCTTTCTCATTCTGTGTGATTTTACTAACATGGCTCAATGCATGGCCCAAGTTGATTTGGGGGACAGCATTAACTTGATGCCTCTTATTATATATCAGAAATTGAAGCTCCCTGAGCTTGTCTCCACTAGAATGACCCTCGAGCTATAATAAATATTTTTCTCGAAACTTATTATATTTTATTTGTAAAATACATATTTGAGTTCAATTCGTAATTGTGTTATACATTCGAGTAGTGTATTGTCTTACAAATGATTTTAAAGACATTATAATAACATATTACTCTTTTAACGGTGTAATACGTTATTAGATAAAACCGGTTGGTATAATGATGTTACAATGATAATAACATTAAATTTTATATACAAAACACAAAATCTTAAACCAAAAATTCTAAACAGTAAATAATTTAAAATTTTGGCAAAATCTGCTTAAAGTGTTATATATTACTAAAAACGTTTTCTATACCTTTATAGCGGATTTTTACCAAATATGAAAGTTTTACTATAATTTTGTAGTGTAGTAATTTAATAAGTACTTATTAACATTTTAAATAAGTTTTACACATAAAAAAACTGAATATCATATAGTTTTATAATATGCAACAATTTAATTAAATTATTACATATATACAAGTACTACAAATATGTAACTTTTTTTAATAAACATTTTTCTCGAAACTTATTATATGTAAAATACTTATTTGAGACCAATTCGTAATTGAGTTATACATTCGTAGTAGTGTATTATCTTACAAATAAGTATTTTACAAATAAAATATAATAAGTTTCGAGAAAAATGTTTATTATAGCTCGAGGGTCATTCTAGTGGAGACAAGCTCAGGGAGCTTCAATTTCTGATATATAATAAGAGGCATCAAGTTAATGCTGTCCCC
>BQNB010145360.1:0-16727 GCA_026074375.1 Tanacetum coccineum
TATATATATATATATATATATATATAATACACAATATATTCCGGCCCATATAAAGCCCATTAGTATACATAAGCTCAATCAGTAAGTAAATAAGTGACCCGGACCACAATAAGTCTCCAATAAGCCACGCCTTATGGAGCACTTATTGGGCCGTGAGCCCAAAAGCTCTAGAATAAGTTCGTTAAGCTCGAAAATAAGCTAATAAGCTACGTACTGTATTTGGTTAACACCATAAGCTACCAAAATAATCCACAAAAATACGACACACTAGGGTAATAACCAAAATCACATCCTTTGTGTTCTTTCTTTTTGCCGAGAGCCAATAAGCTCGAAATACGCCATTCGAGCTTAAAAATAAGCCAAAATAAGCCAACAAACAAAATAAGCTATTTAGCAACAAATGTTTTTCAACCATCACGACCACAATATCAAAACTATAAACCCGTTTGCCTTTTCTTTTTTGTTCGACGCAAACAAAACACCCCTTTTTTATCCATTTCGTTTTTAAGTTTTGATTTTTACGACGATCAACTTGTACAACTAACAACTATGCATCATTTACCATATAAAAGTACAAGTTAAATTTAAATTTGAAAGACTTACAAGAATGGTCCTCAAAATAAATTTTGACGCGAACCGAACAACCCAAACGTTGTTTAAATGAATACCCAAACACTAGAATCAACCCGAAAATACTCTAAACTAGCATGTTCTTGATCAAAATTTTAAATAAAGTTTGTATGTGTGTGTGTGTTTTCGGACGAGCACAAACAAGTGTGTGTGTGTGTGTGTGTGTTTTTGAAATGAAATGGATAAGTAAGAAATTTTGGTGGAGGAATAATATAGTACTAAGCATGATTAGACACAAATGCTAAAAAATAGCCATCTTGTTCGCTTTAACCTTACACGCCCTATATAGCATCCTAGGAGGGTTTAGGTCTTTCTTTTCGCGTCGGGATCACTTAAAAACTCGAAAAGCTTAATCGTAAAATATTTTCCAAAGTTAATTAGCTTTTTTATTCGCCTTAAAAATACTTTCCCAGTGATTTAGAGTATTTACTTGACATATTTCCACACTTTATTCCCCAAAAACACATTTAGACATTAACGGACGTGTCGGGACTCGTTTTTCGGCATTTCACGCTATTCACTGGTCAAACCACCCAGAACACAATCAACATAATAATACCCTCTAAAAAGGATTATTATACACAATATAATCATAAATCACCTCATTCTCGTAAATCCACCACCGTCAACACGGTACATATTCTAATAAAACTGACAAACGTCAAATACTCAAAGGACTAAATTAGAATATTCAAAACACAAAAAGGGCAAGGGTTACAGTTGGTCCTCATTTAGAGCAGATGAACTCACAAGGATAGGAAATCGACCAATAAACTCAGGTGTCAATCCATATGCAACAAGGTCACCACTTTCTACCTGGAATTCAAACATTGATAATCAGCATTATAAAAAACTCAAAGGTGAACAATATGCTTAAAATTAATTTTTGTAGCCACGAATAAACGGTTTCTTATAGTCTTTAATAATGAAGATGTAACCACAACATTAGTTAATCCAATAACTCTCATATTAGTCGTCACTGGTGCACCAAACCTAATAGATGAATCATGTCATCCAGGACAAAATACTGAAGGGTTGAAAAATGCATCAATCAATATAGTAATATACTGAAATGAATCCACCAATAAGCAGGTACTGCAAGACTTTATACCTCTCAGATATTGTTTTCTCTAGATTAACAAATGCCCCACCACTTATAAAAAGGATATGTTTTGTGTCTACCACCATATTTTTATAGATACACGAACCTTTAGTATTTGATATTTGATTGTACTTTTGCTTACTTGATATACTAATGTAAATAAAAGCCTATAGTTACACGATCGTAAAATATTTTAATTAACTCTTAGAAACGTTCTGATTGTCATATAACTGCTTGGATTCAAAGAGGTAGTAAGCTCACATTTAATCCCCCATATGTGTCATGTATTGAAACATGCTGATATATGATGAAAATGAAACTACATGATTCTATTGTTGCCTTTAAACATTTTACGATCGAACATTAGCAAATATGACACACATCTATTCAATATTCTAATGCACCACATATTTCATAACTATAAATCTCCCTAACAAGATTATTTTTAAGATACTAAATATGTGTAGTACCTTGATAATATGTGTTCTTTCTCCTAAGCACTTTAAATTAGAGAGTTGAGCTTCCTTCGCCTCTGCATTTCTAACCACTTTTTCCTACATCTTGATTTATTACATCTTGATCCAACTCTATACAAAATCACATAATTACTTTTAAAGCACACATCCAAACACCCCCATCAAGAATGCTAAAAGTCATAAGGGATCACATCAAAACATGATACACATACAACTAATAGCACACATGCAAGAACTGATTAGTAACAAAGAGTACCAGGGGTATCACAAAACATGTTGGGATTAAAAGACTTCATGATGATCTTAGGGTTACTACTGCTCAGGTTTGTGTTACTGCTGCTAAGCTAAAGTTAGTGTTGTTCATTAACTTTAATGAAAAATATGCTAAGTAGTTAGTGCTGCTAGTATAAAGTTAGTACTGCTAGTTCATAGTTACTACTGTTAGTATATATTAGTACTGCTAGTATAAAGTTAGTATTGCTAGTATAAAGTTAGTGCTGCTAGTGTAAAGTTAATGCTGATGGTGTATAAGATACTACTGCTCAAAGATTAAGACTACTAAAAGAGTTTCTACTGTCAGAGAAAGGATAAAGACAGAAGAAAGGATAAAGATTGTTTGGAGATCAAGATTACTTACGTGATAAGTATTAGTTATTTATAGAATAGATCATAGAGAATATTCTAAGTCTTAGGAATATATTGTAAATCGACTAGGACTCCTTGGTGTATAAAAGGAGGTCCTAGGGTATAGAGTTTAATATGTTGTTTACATTTGATAAGTGTTATTCATAGCTTCAAGGTTTTGTAACCCTAATACTAGGAGAGTATTCATATTATTCTTAATAATATTGGAGCTTTTATTGTTTTGTTGGAATTGTGATCTTGTGTTACTGTTTCATTAAGAATTCTTCTAATATTAAAGATTAGATTCCGCATAATCTTTAATACACTTAACAAAGTTTCTACTATAGTTGTTATGGAAACCGTCAAGGTGGGGAGGGGGGGGGGGGAAATTCGTTTCCTTTTAAAAACTTTGAGCTATAATATTACATCACTCTTCTACCGGAGGTCCCATATATTTATTGGGGGCGCCAGTATATCAGGCGGGCCTATCTGTTTTATGGGATCGCCACAGAAAGGTTTTCAGACTAGTTCTTTTGTACAAATCACACAATCAAGTTTGACGTAATATGAGTAGTATTGGTAAGTGATTTACAGTAACTAGACATATTTTACCAATATATACACACTCACAATGTTTAAATACAAAGAGCTCACTATCCTTGTCTTACACAACATTCACAACGATTTACACAATGCAAGTCTAAAAGTAAAGCGATACTCTAAAGGACATAAAAAAGGGGAAGTAAAGGAAATGCAAACACTGTACATGATGATTTATAGTGGTTCGTCATGAAGCTCCTCTTCGCCCTACTTCACTCCCGATTATCCAATCAAGGTTACTTTACTAATTCAACAAGCTCCCTTTCGGCGAGACAACCTTATATGCACAACTCGAGAGTTACTTCACTATGCTAGATGTCGAGTTCTTTTCGGTACATCCCAAACACGTTTTGTTTTATGGCCCACATATCAAACCTTGTGTTTTATGGCTTAAACTCATAAACGCGTTCGCTTACATTATTTTTCGACACTAAGCTAGATGTCGAGTACCTAATCTTAGCTAGAACAATCTTCCACCCACCACTTGTATTTTTGAGCTAAATACTAACGGACACACCATCAACTTCTGGATTTATACTATTATCAGGAATCTACACAACTACACAAGATGAAATGGCATGAAATACTCGATCTATTGTAAACATATGTTAAAATGGACTTTAATAGACTAATAAAACTTTGATCTTGACAGATGACCTAAGTTCTTCTCTGCACTTGAGGGAAGGGAAGGAAGGGTAGAAGACTTTGATCACATTTAAACAGATTATCCAAGTTGATTGATCAAAGATTTAGGAGAGATTTGTAAGATCTAGAGAGAGAATAAACTGAAGAAATATGCAAAAGGGTTGTGAAAATATTAGTTGGATGGTGACCCACTTTTATAGGAGCTGAAAAATACAGCCTGTCAGGAAATGCCGCCACCAGATATAGTAGGGGGCGTTAGGGGGACCACCGTATTTGAGGGGGCGCCAGACAGACGCTGTGTTTTTGTCTTTTTGTGGTGACAAAACTTATATGGTAAAGTGTAAACATGTTTTTAGGGGGAAAAGAACTAGATTTTAATTTTGAAATAATTCCCCCATAATATCATTTCTTTATAATTCATAAAATAATTTATCTAAATTAAGTTTTGAAAAATTATTTTGTTTACATTTTATAAAAAAGTAAAGGTTTAAGACAAAAACTTTATTATTTGATCATACCTACAAGTTGAATGCTATGTTTGTACTATTACCTTATGTGATATTCTACGTCGGGTGTAATCCCATGCCCGTTTGATGCATACTTGTAGACGTACGTGAGATGTTGATGCATGTATGCATTGATGATTTGTGATTACGAGTAACTTGCGCACTTTACGTTACGTATTACAAGTCACATGTTTGTCATCACCAAAACATAAAGAGATCGTATAGATTAAATATCTTAATATTTGCACTAACAGTTGTGTTGGATTTATCTAATATAACTAAACCTTAAACAAGCTTAAGGAATTCGATCTATTGAAGTGGATCCAACAAGAGGTATCCTACAACTGGGACAACAAGTGGTATCAGAGCTTGTTGCTTTGAGAAACTTTGCTAGAAGATATGGATCAAGATTCGCACACTGGTGCTGCATCCAAAGTTCCCATGCTCAAACCGGGTCAGTTTGAGTTATATAGGATGAGGATTGAACAATACATATGGATGATAGACCATGTACTTTGGGAAGTCATAGAGAATGGAAACACTGCACCAAAAACAACAGTTGTAGAGGGTGTTGAGAAAGTAATGCCTCTTACAACTGCTAAAGAGAAGGCTCAGAAAAGATTAGAAGTGAAAGCTAGAAGTACTTTAATGATGGGCATTCCTAATGAACATCAATTAATGTTTAACTCAATTAAGGATGCTAAGCTATTGATGGAAGCTGTAGAAAAGAGATTTGGTGGGAATGCAGCTACAAAAAAGACCAAACGGAATCTTTTAAAGCCGCAATATGAAAACTTTACTGCTCCAAGCTCAGAGATGCTTAATCAAACTTTTAATAGGCTTCAAAAGCTTGTGAGTCAGTTGGAGCTTTTGGGAGAAACGATTTCACAAGAAGATGTGAACCAAAAGCTATTAAGAAGTTTGTCACCTGAGTGGAACACACATGTTGTTGTGTGGAGGAATAAAACTGATTTGGATACAATGAGCATGGATGATCTTCTTACAAATAAATTAAGGTGTATGGACCAGAGTCCAAAAGGGCATGTCTAGCTCAAGTTCAAGCACACATAACATGGCTTTTGTGTCCTCTTCAAATCTGTTTCATTAAAGAATTCTTCTTATTATTAAAGATTAGATTTTGCATAATCTTTAATACATTCAAACAAAGTTTCTATTATAGTTGTGTTAGATTTATCTAATATAACTAAACCTTATACAAGCTAAGGAATTCGATCTATTGAAGTGGGATCAACAAGAGGTATCCTACAACTGGGATCAAAAAGTGGTATCAGAGCTTGTTGAGAAGCTGTGATCTAGAAGAACCTGTTTGAATACACAAGATCTCTTTGCTAGAAGATATGGATTCAGAATCTGCACATATGGTAGCTGCATCTAAAGTACCCATGCTCAAACCTGGTGAGTTTGAGATCTGGAGGATGAGGATTGAACAATACATCTAGATGATAGACTATGCACTATGGGAAGTCATAGAGAATGGTGCAACCTTGCTAAAAACAAAAATTATGGAATGTAAAGAGCAAGTGACGCCTATTACATCTGCTGAAGATAAAGCTCAGAGAAGATTAAAAGTGAAGGCTAGAAGTACTTTAATGATGGGCATTCCTAATGAACATCAGTTAAAGTTTAACTCAATCAAGGATGCGAAGTCGTTGCTGGAAGCTATTGAAAAGAGATTTGGGGGTAATGCTGCTACAAAGAAAACTCAAAGAAATCTCTTAAAGAAGCAGTTCTAGCTTATAAGTCAGGATTAGAGTCAGTAGAAGTGAAACTTGAAATTTATAAGGCAAATGAGTCTATTTATTCATAAGACATAAAGGTCTTAAAATTTGAAATTAAATGTAAAGATATTGCTATCAGAGAGCTCGAGAAGAAGCTAGAAATAGCTCAAAAAGAAAAAGATAGAATTCAATTTAATGTAGACAAATTTGAAAATGCATCTAAAAGCTTAAACAAACTCATAGAAAGTCAGATTGTTGACAATGTAGTTCCACCTCCTTACACAGGAAACTTCATGCCTCCAACACCTAACTTGTCTTTTACTGGTTTAGATGAGTTTGTTAATAAGCCTGTAGTTGAGAACAGAAAGTCTGATGAAGAAGTGTCTAAGGTAGTTAGGAAGTCTAATGATTCTCCAATTATTGAAGATTGGGTGTCAGATAGTGAGGAAGAAAATATGTCTCAAACTAACATTAAGAAGAAAATAGTTAAGCCTAGAATTGCTAAGATAGAGTTTGTCAAAACTAAACAACAAGAGAAAACTGCTAGGAAAACTATTAAACAAGTTGAGAAACATAGGCAAAACACTCACAGTCCAAGAGGCAATCAAAGAAATTGGAACAATATGATGTCTCAAAGACTAGGAAGCAATTTTGAGATGTTTAAAAAGGCTTGTTATGTGTGTGGAAGTTTTGATCATTTGCAGGTTGACTGCAATTACCATCATAAACAGTTTCAAAAACAAAGGATGGTAAAACCTGTTTGGAACAATGCTCAAAGGGTGAATCATCAAAACTTTGCTAAAAAGACTCACCCTTGTGCTAAAAAGAACATGGTTCCAAGAGCAGTACTAATGAAGTCTGGCTTAGTATCAATTAATACTGCTAGACAAGTTAATGCTGCTCACACAAAAACAACAGTGAATGCTGCTAGACCAATGTCATATCTTTCTAAAAAGGCACATTCAACTGTTAAGAGGCCCATTCACAAGAATACAACATTTAAAAACAGTAATTTTAATCAGAGGGTTAATACTGTTAAGGATAAAAATGTTAATACTGTTAGGCCAAAAGTAGTAGTTAATGCTGTTAAAGGAAATAATGTTAATGCTATTAAGGCCTCAGCTTGTTGGGTTTGGAAACCAAAGACTAAAGTTTTAGACCATGTTTCTAAACACAACAGTGCATCAATCACCCTAAAGAAGTTTGATTATATTGATGCACAAGGCAGATCCAAGTCAGTGATGGCTTGGGTCCCCAAAAGAAACTGATTTTCTTATCTAATGTGCAGGGAAATCCACAAATGGATTTACAGGATCAAGGAGTGATTGATAGTGGATGCTCAAGGCACATGACAGGGAACATGTCATATCTTATAGACTATGAAGAGATAGATGGAGGATATGTTGCTTTTGGAGGGAACCCCAAAGGAGGGAAAATCACAGGAAAAGGTACCATTAAAACTGGTAATTTAGATTTTGAAAATGTGTATTTTGTGAGAGAGTTAAAGTTTAATCTCTTTAGTGTCTCACAAATGTGTGATAAAAAGAATAGTGTTCTTTTTAATGACACTGAATGTATTGTTTTATCTCCAAACTTTAAGTTAATTGATGAAAGTCAAGTTTTACTTAGAGTTCCTAGAAAGAACAATATGTATAGTGTTGATTTAAAGAACATAGTTCCTAAAAGAGGTTTAACTTGCCTTTTTGCAAAAGCCACATCTGATGAATCTAAACTTTGGCATAGAAGGCTAGGTCACTTAAATTTTAAAACCATGAATAAATTGGTTAAGGGAAATCTTGTAAGAGGTTTACCTTCCAAACTTTTTGAAAATGATCAAACCTGTGTTGCTTGTCAAAAGGGAAAGCAGCACAAAGCCTCTTGTAAGTCCAAAACAGAGAACTCAATCAGTCTTCCTTTACATTTGTTGCATATGGACTTGTTTGGTCCAACATTTGTAAAAAGCCTTATAAAGAAAATGTATTGCCTAGTTGTCACAGATGATTATAGTAGGTTTACATGGGTTTTCTTTCTAGCTACTAAGGATGAGACTAGTGGCATTCTTAAGTCCTTTATAACTGGGATAGAAAATCTAGTAGATCACAAGGTTAAGGTAATTAAATTTGATAATGGGACTGAGTTCAAAAACAAAGAGATGAATCATTTTTGTGAGATGAATGCGTTATTTTGAGACCAATATAGTGTAGCTAGAACTCTTCAACAAATAGAGTTGCTGAGAGGGAAATAGGGCCACTAAATTAGGGCCGCTGGACTATGCTAGCTGATTCTAAGTTGCAACTACCTTTATGGCAGAAGTAGTTATTACTGCTAGTGTTATGTGCAATAGAGTCGTTATTGTTAAGCACTCTTAACAAGACCCCTATGAACTTTTTTCATGGTAGAACACAAACTTTAAGTTTTTATGAGGACCATTTGGGTGTCCTTTACATTCTTAATACCATAGATCACTTAGGCAAATTTGTATGGTAAGGTTGGTGAAGGTTTCTTTGTGGGAACTCTGATGAATAGTAAAGCTTTAGAGTATTCAATAGTCTTAGAACAAGGGACTTGGAAGAAAACTTGATATTTAGGTTTAGTGAGGAGTACAACCTAATGTTGTAGGTAGTGGACTAGATTGGCTATTTGATATTGATGCACTAAAAAGATCAATGAATTATGAGCTAATTGTTACATGTACATAGTCTAATGGTTTTACAGGTACAAAAGCAAGTGATAATGCAGGTCAAACTAGAAAGGAGACATAACCTGTCAAAAACTACATTTTGCTACCATTATGGAATGCTGATCCACCATTTTCCTAAAATCCAAAATGTTCTCAGGATGATAGATCCAAACCTTTAATTGATGATGAAAAGAAGGTTGATGAAGATCTAAAAAAAGATAGTGAATGTAATGATCAAGAGAAGGAAGATAATGTTAACTGCACTAACAATGTTAATGCTGCTAGCACAAATAAAGTTAATGTTGTTGGTGGAAAACAATAGAATTGAACTTCCAACTTGATTCCAAATTCTGCTGAATTAGAAGTTGTTAGGAATAATTTGAATTACTTAGTTTCTACTGTGGTAGGTAGTCACTTACTGGTTTAGAGTTTAGTTAGGATTCAACTAGGCAGGTATGTATTCCTGCTGGTAAGGTTATTATCATAGTTAGTCCTGGTAGGCTAAGTCTAGTTCCTACTGGTAGAGTACTTAGTCCTGGTAGAGTCAAATAGTTATTCCAGGATAAGGTTTTAGTTAGTTAGAGATGAGGATATGCATGAGCTAAATTAGGAAGAGTCATGCATATTATTTCACGTGTTTTTAGGAGATGATGCCGATTAGGGTTTCACCACTATAAAAAGAACCCACGGCTTAGGGAAATAGAGAGATCCAGAAAACACAATTCTCCTTGTTCGTTAATAGAAATCCATAGAAGGATCTTTTAGTTTTTATCAGTCATGTTCTTCTTATTAGTTGTGTCTATATTCCGCGTAGACATTAGCTTCTAAGCCAAGAGTATCTCGTGTGTTTAGTTGTGATTACATAGCTATTCACCATCCTTAATAGCAGTAAAGATCTATCTAGATAGAGTGGACTCTAACAGGGAGCTTTTTCTAAAATTCATTGTTTTATGATTGTTGGAACATCATAACATGACAATTCTTATGTATTAAACACATTATAAAAGGTCTTAATAACATCTACGGAATAATAATGACTATTAAATAGATTGATTGTTATAAGATGATTAGGTGGTTGAGCACAATTTTTCAAGAATTCTTCGATGACAATTAATAATCTTTCAAAATTATGTGCTCAACAATGCTAACCCTCAATTTTATATTCATTTTACAACTTGGTATCATTGTTTTTGGTGTCAAACATTATGCTAAAATCAGTGGGGGAGCATGTTCATGTCCATGTTAATTCATGCTAAAAAATTTTTCCCCATGGTATTTCAAGGCAAATTTTAATCACAAAGTATTCAAAACTAAGTGAATTGGTATTTAAAATAAAGAGAGAAATGTAATTAAAATGTGAACTTGAAAATAACAAGTGATTTATCGACTCAACGTGCTTGAACTCTTCGTAAAGGTTTTTGGTTACGAATCTCTATACCTACAACATCTTATTTCACGATGATTCTGAAGTCATAGGTGGTTAAGGTTAGGTATTAGTCCTATGATCCAATCAAAACTGGAGGGATCTACTCAAGGACACTCTATAGTTAGAAATAGCAGTTCCCTCTAGGTACTGATTGGAGATGGATGTGTTAAGGAAGAATGCTGACTAAGATTGAGCTAACACTGGAACAATCAACAATGTGTTTGTAATGACGTCTTGGTAAGGCATTGAAGGGGTTGAAGAATTAAAAAGAAAATTATGGATTAAAGGGTCTAAAGAAAGTATCCTCCACACAAAATTAGGCAAAAAAAACTGGGTCAATACATATGTTTCAGAATCACATTGTTGATTGCTGACATTGAAGACGACCATCATTGACCAGAGTGATGCAATGGCAACAACCCTTCCCAGCATTCGGGTTTCTCTCAAAAGAAACTTAATCTCATTTGTCACGAAATACACACGACTTCATTGAACTTTCACTTCACTCCGAGTTAGTTAATATTGAATAGACGTGGCCTGTCTACTCCAGCCTGTCGATTTACTCAAAACCAAAAGCATAACGAGTCTAGAGCCAAGAGATCATTAAATAAACCCCTCATTAGGACACATTCCTTTACTAATCACTTGTTTGACACCAAATAAGTTACAAGCTCTGTTAACAAGGAGTGCCTACGCATTATCCTGTGATTATAGCCAAAACATTCGAGTGGGTGATACTTATGTACTACTCATTGGAAGATGGAAATCCTGCTTGAGCCAACATCAAACAAGCTCTTGGTAGGTGACTTGTGCGATTCTATATGAATCAAACTTGTGTTAACTGGAAAGAAACGATGGTGCGAAATTCAATGTGATCAAATTTGTTCCAGGAAAATGAATTGACGGCTAATTAGAAAAGATAGTAACTATTAAATTCACTTTTACCGTGTTGTCTGCTTTGAGACGTTTCCTTGGTAATGAAACTAGCAAGCATGGTAAAATCTAATACATTATGTGTTAGATGACCCTACGCTTTGAGCTGGAAACCTTGTCAAGGAGATTCTTTGAATCTACCTATATATAGGTACAATATTTTATACTGTCGAAACTGGTCTTACGGAAACGGAGGTTAATTAACGAAATCCGGGCGAATGACAAAGCATATTCGTCCACACGCTTTATTGCTAACTGTTTATTTTCAGGAAACATTAAAGATGGAGATGGTGATGCCTATTCCAGCTGGAGTCGGATTCTTACCACTATGCTCATGCTCAAACTACAAAGATTATACTATAAGCATCAAGATTCAAGATCTTGAACGTCAAGAATTAAAGATAAAGACTTCCGCACAAACTCTGATATACAGATCTTCCTTTCAATATATCAAGTCTTATCAAGGGAGATTGTTAGCAAGCTTTCAGATATGCCAAAGTTATGAGCATTGTTGGTCAAGACACAGATAACAAGGTGCGCAAGACGATCAAGACGGTAAGGATAAAGATTTAAAGATTCGGACGAAAAAGACAAAAGTCAAAAGAAAATGACAAAGGCTAAAGATAAAGATACAAAGCATGAAGGATCAGCCTGCAAGTTTAGACAGAAGACAAAGATCCAAGTGTCTAATTCGAACAAAAAGCAATCCATTGATTCTCACGAAGGAGTGTCATAATCTGTCGATCACTTCGTGGGGAATTGTTAGCCTTCAAATTATGAGTCAAACACGGAAGGTTCATTCATTTAGAATATTAAAGTCTCGCTGTCATTATTACTATGTAACGCTTTGAACATAGGCCCTAAAACAGGTGTAAACGGGCTCATTTAATGTAATCTAACCGGTCACGTGTATCGGGCGAAAGCCTAAGTAATCCCGAGCCCGGCCCGTAGAATAACTAAAGGTATGAAAGCCTTTTAGTTGGATACATATACACCTCACCAAGGAAGGTGAGGTGGTTGGTTCACTTTGTAACATTTTCATTTTTCAAGTAATCCTCCCATTTCTAGTTTCTCTCTTTACTTTCTCTCATTCTCTCTCTCTAAAATTCTTCTCATCTCCTAATCTTAATTTCTTGTACTTAATATGAAGTGAAGTGATTTCTTGGTTCTGACACCTTCTTTTCCAACATCATTGAAAGTGTAAGTGGTGCAAGGGGATACTTCTTCTCTACCAACATATAAATCTGCATATGTTGCATCCTCAAGGAATGTACTCCACAAGAGTCATACAGCTTCCAATCCAACACTTTGTATTCTTGTTGATTCCTCCATACTTTATCTTCTACATGTGGTTCAAACATTGTTTTCAAATCACCCCATAACAATAAATCCAAGTCTTCCACTGGTCTTGTTGACTCATATTTAGCTTTTACCAACTTGTACAAATCTTCCAAATCTTGCTTGTCAAAACTTTTAAGCATTTGACTAAAGATCATGTACGTTTGAGACTTTCCATCAGCTCTTATTATTTGATAATAGCTTTTTCTTCCTTCTTTATAAATCTTCCAGCCAACAATACTTGGAGACTTAACAGCTAAAGGTATAGCATCAATTGTTACCTCTTCTTCATCTGGAATGATTTCCAAACACTGTTTAAGCTCTGTTGTTTCTTTATCATCTTCCACCTTTTGCTTCTTTGCATTCTCTTGTATCAGCTCTGTTCCTGCTCTCTTTTCTTTGCCTTCCACCAACTCTGTTCTAAAGTCTTCAAATGTATTTACCCTTTTGAATGCTCTGTCAAACATCTTTTGAATATAATCAAACTCTTTGAGCTTGTATCCTTCCATGTTCTTTAGGTAATTACACATTATATTTTTCTGTTGAGCTTTTATTGGTGGTTTGTTTCTTTTCACTTTTGCTCTTTTAGCTGCAAAATGCTTTCTTCTTTTATTTAAGAGTTGTTGAAATAATGTAGCCTTTTCTTTAATAGGAAACTCTTCTTGTTCTTGTATGATGACATTAAATAATGTCTATTTTATAGCATCATTTATCCCATGTTATTAACCCATTTTGTATAGTTATTGCAAAGAATTGTTACTTAATCGTTTATATTTAAGAATTGCAGTAATTATGGAGTAATTGGTGAAAGATAGCAAAAGGCGCGCATTCTAGAGCTTAAATGAAGATATTTTGAAGATTACTATTCTGAAGACCAATACACCGTATCCATCAAGGAAGATATGGTGTATCCGTGCCTGCACTCACCAAAGAACCATAGAGGAATAGGGCTTTTCCCAAAATACGCCGCGTATCTAGAGAGAAAGAACTCAAATTTGCGTTTATTCAAAGTATGAATCAATATAATATTTTTGGAAGATATCAAGCGTGGTCCCTACTCCAAGAAATCCCCAATACGCCGTATCTAACTCCTTGGATACGCATATCCCAACACGATTCTAGACCTTATTAAATAGAAAACTCAAATACGCGTTTTCAGATGTGCTAAAACCATATTCTCATACATAAAACCATAAAAAGTTGATTTTCAGAGGAGAAAAAGAGCAGAAGAGGTCGAGCAACGTTATCAATTCCATAGAAGACATCGTGTAATTCCATATACTTTAGTAATCGTTTAGTTTTTGGTATCATTCGTTAACTCGGTTAGTTTACCTTGGCTAAATAATTGCTCTTGTATTTATTATGACGTTTGAAGGCTAATACCTTCGAGTATTAGCCATTATTATGAAGATCTGAATGTTTGGTATTTGTTTATCTTGATTTCTTGATTTATCGTTGTATGCTTGTTTATGTTTATCAATTAATACTTGTTTACGCGCTTTTGTATGCGACCTATCATTCAACTGGATCTAGTGAAGTGGACCAAGTAGATCTAGAGTCCGGGATAGCTCTCCATATAGTAATTTATACATCTAGAATTATAGTTACACAAATATTGTCCTTCTAAGTCTGTGTCTAGGATACGCTTCGGGCTTAACTAGTTAATTGGATATTGCCAATGGTTTATTGATCGTGTTGACTAGCAGGTGACTTACGATAATTCAAACAAGTAACGTTCTTTATGATTCCATTGGATATAGTCTTGGACAGTGACTACTAGTGTGATAAATTGCCATTAATGCGGTTAAGGTGGGTAAAAGTCTTTATGAGCTAGGGTTTTTAACAGATCACATTGCTTTAATCCTAGGATGGATTTATATATCAGCAAATAAAAATGCTTTATGCGGGTGCCTTTAATTGTGACAGAATTAACGTGTCTAGGTCTTAGGCATGATGTAAGGCTAAGTCTTAAGAATGATATGTCACCTCAGAGAAGAAAGAATCATTGTACTTAAGAAAAACCAACTTTCTATCGGATTGATAATTGTTAATACCAGTTTCTTATATAAGGTTCTAACCGCTCTTTTAATCTTTTGTTATTAGCTTGCGTGGGTAAAAGTGCTTGAATTGATTGTAGTCAACACCAAAACCCGTGCAAGTTCTTTCAGGCTAAAAACCCCCCTTTTCCTGTTAGAATTAGGATTTAGACTGACATAGGTTTAACATAGGTTTAACATAGGTTTAGAATAGAGTAGAATTAACATAGAATAGATAACCAAGATATTAATTAAAATGAGAGATTTAACCTCGCTTTTAAGTGTTTCGCACCCTACATACCAGAAAACTTCTACCGATCGGGTACACTGCCCGTTAAAGTGTTGTTTTTGGTTTAGTCGGCAAAATATAATTTTAAAACTTGAATCAATAAAATATACACCACACAACGACACATCAAGTTTTTGGCGCCGTTGCCGGGGAGTGAAAATTAATCTTGATTTTTATTTGATATTTTGTGATTAATTCTTATTTATTAGTGTTTTAGTTTAGTTTAGTTTAGTTTAGATTAATTTGCATATTTGTGTGTTTGTTTTGTGAGTTTGTTTTCTGCATTGTATATTTTGCATATTGTGTTTGTGTGTTTTATGCATTATTACAATTCACTGTAACTTGCTAAGTCGAATACTCAATACGACGTATTCAATTTATTGGATACGACGTATTAATTTTTAAATAAAACCAATACAGCGTATTCGACTCTATCATCAATACGGCGTATTCAGTCCACTGAATACGGCGTATTAGGCTATTTGAGAGTTTTTTCTAGCGAATTTATTACAGGTTAAAATGGACGACCCCAACATTACTATGGAAGAATACATCAGGCTTGAGGAAGAAAAAGCTCGCAGGCGTGGTAAGGTGTTTAACTGGGAAACTGCTAAGTATGGTAAGATCTACTATGATGAAGACGTTCACAACCTCGGATCCTTTGAAACCGAATTCCCAACTATAATCTTTGATGATGCGGTTACATCTGAAGTAACGCACTCTTGTGAGCTTATAGTAAGTTCTCTTAACGACAATGAAATTGACTTTAGAATATCGTTTGACGAATCCGACGATGAAGATTACACGGTAATTTATGACAAAAATTCATTTTCCTATAAAATAATTTCTACCAATGATTTGAAAACGGATTCGAAAAACGATAATGAAAAAGTCAATATGCCTTCGTTCCCAACACCCGAGCCTACGGACAGTTGTTTTGATGATTTATATTTCTTTAATGATTTTGAGAATGAATTTCCAGCCATTGTTTATAATAATGCTCAAACGTCTAAATCAGATTTATTAACTGAACCGATTTTATCGATGAATTTAATTTGAAAGATGAAACATCATTGTTCGAATGTGATGAAGAGGAACAAAACATTTTAAACTTTAATGATCTATTTCCATTTAACGTAATTTATCTCAATGATTCAAAATCAGATAAGGACAATGAGTGATAAAATCGATATTTAACACTCTTCGAGGGATTTATCTGTCAAACCGTTACCTGATGCAATAAATACCGATGTTGGTGCCTATCCATATGGGTCAAATAAGCTTTTGGAAACAAGTCATGATACATCTAATAAAATTTTCAAAACTAAATTTTTTATCATGGAATTAAATCTTAATATCATGACTTGTAATTATATTATCAAAGGGATGCTAATCTTTTCAAGAATTTGTATGTGCCATTTGGAATCCCGTTCGACCCCAAATTGTTTTCTAAGGATGGGAGTAAATTGGGACAAGTCTAACTTAAAGACTTTTTTGTAAACAAAAGTGCTTGCCGAGAAACAACCTGGAATGTATTTTTAATTTTTATCCAGTTTGTGTTTCCAAACAGTCTATATGGCTCCAAACCCCATGGATACGGCGTATTGATTATCTGGACGTTATCCAGTCTTTATTTTCAGCACAGTCTATACGACATATTCATTAAATGAATACAACATATACATGTATCAATACGACATATC
>BQNB010145361.1:0-14791 GCA_026074375.1 Tanacetum coccineum
GATACTGGTCTGTTCACTCTAGCAGTATTAATATTCACACAACCAGAATTAATATGTTGCCTGCCAGTATTAAATCTAGAAGCACCAGACTTAAATTGAGTAACAGAATTAACACTCACACTACCAGAATTAACATGTTGCTTGCCAGTATTAAATCTAGAAGCACCAGACTTAACTTGAGTACCAGCATTAACATGCACACTACCAGAATTAACATTTCCAAGACCAGTATTAACATTTACCCTACCAGTTTTAATAGTATTGCTAGCAGTACTAAGGTTGGGTCTAACATTTACAGGTCTGGGATTGAACTGATTTGCTTTATTCACTCTGTTAGTGTTATTCCAGGCTGGTGGAACTTGCCTAACATCAGCATAAACTACCCTTTTTCTCTTAAGAGCAGCTTCCCTGGCCATCTTTTTCTCATAATAGTCACAATCCTTAATCAAGTGACTCAAACTTCCACACACAAAACATGGTTTTCTTTCAAAAGAATATCCTGCACCTAAATTCCTTTGCATTCTTTGATTCCAATTCTGTCTGTTATTTGAAGGAATAGGTGAGGAAGTCACTGGTGTCTTAATTGGTTGCCTAGGAGGTTTTACATGCTGTGCACAACTAGGGTCAACTGTCTGTGTGGGTTTAGACACTTGTGGTTGAGTCTTTTGGGTGGCAATGGTTGAGTCATCATGTACTGAATTGTCAGTTACAGTTCCTAGCTCCCCATCACTGTCATTAGATGGACAGATTGAGAAAACAATGGAACTAGCATTAGACACTGTAGGACTAGGAGATTGAGGTTGAGGTCCAAATTTACCATACTCATACAGAGAATCATCTATGTCCTCCTGTTCCCTAGGGGTATAATCACCACTAAGAGGATGAGGGACACCTTTATACTCTACTTGTTTAAATCTGCTGTATAGTGGGATGTCATAATATCCTGCATCTGTTTCCCTAAGAACAAAAATACCTCTACTTATCTCTTCCTCATATCCTAGGACCTCAGCATTTGATTTTATGCTATGTCCTAAACCTAGCTTAACAGTTGAGCTCATCCCACAATCAATAAGCTTCCAAAGATTTTTAGAAGATGCAAACCAAGAATCAACAATTTTTTGTAAAGCATCTTTGTCTTTGACAGCTTTCATTCCTATTCTTCTATACTTTTTCAGCTTTTCATCTTTTTCAAAAATTTGATTAGCTTGAAAATTTAATTTTTCATTTAAGGAAGTTTGCTGTTTGTGGGAGGCTCTAAGCTGAGATTCTAATTTCTTAAGACCTAGCTTATGGGCAGTTAAGGCAGCTTCTTGGTCACCAAATTCAGATTGCAATTCATCATACTTAGCTTGAAGTGCATTATATGAATCTAAACACAATTTAGAGCACATTGATACCTCATTGTTCACAGTGAAAGCCATTAGAGCATGATTGAGTTCCTCATCTGTAGTCTGCTCTACCCAATTGATCTGACCTTCATCAATGGTCATCAAAGCTTCCTTTTCAATTTGCACTGGCTTGAAATTCTGACCTTTACCTGCTTCCTGCCTGTTACCTTCTTTTGAACCTTTAAACTTGCACTCCCTGGCAAAATGCCCAGTATTGTGGCAATTGAAACATTCAACTTTTCTCTTATCAAATGCCACATGCATTTTTCCATCCACTCTTGGCCTTCTGCCTGTCTTCTTGTAGAACTTCTTAATCTTTATGGCAGTCATAGCAATCTGCCAATTTATATCCATCTCTTCCAAATCCAGATCATCAATTTGATCTAGGTCTTCATGTATCAAATCCACATCATCAGCATTTGTGGCTAGAAAAGAATGGATAACTTCATCAGCAAGACCAGGAGTAGCAGTTGGTGTTGCTTTGGAAGAGGAAGTGGTATAAGAACTATAACTTCCTGAGCTGTGGCTTGGCTTATGCTTGCTTGAAGAGGCTTTGGCTTGTGATAGAAAAGCCACATTATCAGATGTAAGGGAAGAAGATGATGTCTTTTGGATGTCTTGTTCAAAGACACTCAGATTATTGTATAAATCATCTATTGACAGTGTGTCAATATTCTTCTTCGTTCTCATTGTCATGGCTAGACTGTCCCACGCAGGAGGAAGGGACCTCAAAAACTTGTGATTTGCGTCTTCATCTGACACACCAGCACCAAGGGCATCCAACTGTGATAGGAGTTTTTGGAACCTATCATACCCTTTCTCTAAGCTTTCCTTAGACGAGATAGTAAATGCCTCAAACTGTTGTTTCAAAACAGCTTTTTGCATTTTCTTCGAGTTCGCATTACCACCAAACCGTGTCTTGATGGCTGCCCAGATCTCTTTGGCATCATCCATGCCATGAAAACGTCTGAGATGATCTTTTGGAACAGCCATTAGCAGTAGTGTTCTAGCTTTCCTTTCTTTCTCATCAGCAAACTGTTCTTCCTGTGTGGCTGGAGGAAGAACCCTGTATACACCATCCTTACCTTTGGTGACTCGCTTCTTTGAGTTCCCATTCTGAATCACTTTCCAGACCTCATTATCTATATACTCAAGATAATGTTCCATCTCCATCGCCCACGTATCATAATCATCTTTTTGGAGGACGGGCAGTTTAATGTTTGAAAGTGTATTTGTGGTGATTATTTGTGGTGGTTTAGCAGGAGCATCTCCTTTGTTGGTTGCTGGTACAGATCCATCCAAAGATGCATCATCATGAAGAGAAAGTTCCTCATCATCATGAAGAGAAAAATTATCGTTTGCAGGTTGAGACATGATTATTTGATTTGGTGGAATAAAAGGTTTTGATCTATGTTCAATCTTGTGCAAAGTCCCTTTAGTGGCTCTGATACCACTTGTAGGTCCTTATAAACAGGATCTGAATGAGCCTTGAATGACTTATAGTCCTTTGAATAAATCCAAAGATACTATAAGAGACAATGACTGTGAATATAAATATTGACGCGGAATATCAATACTTATACCAAGACGAACACAAGAACAAATACTAAAATTGCTATTACTATTACTATTTGATTGTGAATACTCAATCAACTGATGTATTTTCAATACTATTCTATGTTCCTTTTATAAGCTTAAGGAACCCTAAACGCGTTAAGAGATAATACTTATCTCTTCCTAAATCAACGCTAAATTGATAACTATTACTAATATTACAACAGACTTAACTGTCTGACCAAGCAGTATTAACTTTAATACTGCCAGACATAAGTTAATGCTGGCAGACTTAACTTGCCTAACAGACTTAACTTCTATACCAACAGTACTAACTATTCAGCTATCAGTACTAACTATAACTAACAGACTTAACTTTAATACTAACAGTATTAAGTCTGTTTACAATATTTTCCTAACAAACACTTCCCCGCAGTCCAAGCGACGAAAACGCGAAAGCTCGGACTGGATTTCTTCTATTTTTATCCACCTTTACCCCAAAAAAACATTATTTCACCCTCCATAATTTATTTTATCGGCCACCAAAAATTTATCTCTTTCTCCTTAACACAAACTTCCCACAACCATTAATGGCGATAAAGCATGAAGATAAAGATAACACACAAATAAAGCAACCCTCTTTTCCAAAATACATACCTCCCTTATTTTTCCTTCATCCAAGAAACTAGAGATCAAAGCCTCCCAAATAGCTTTCAACCAAACTCATCTCAAATCAAGATTGTGTGGATTTATGACCTACGCACAAATCACCAACACAAATCATGATTATGTGGATTTGTGACCTTAGCACAAATCACCAACACAAATTACGGTTGTGTGGATTTATGACCTTAGCATAAATCACCAACACAAATCACTAACAATTGACGAAGAGGTAGAAAGATGGGATCGTGGAAAAAAAATAAACGGAAACGGTGGTGGTATAGCAGCGGTGGAGGCGGTGTTATGTTGCACTGATAAAACGGCGCTTTGATTTATTTGTATTACAGCTAATAGCATAAAAAGAAAAAGGTATGTTTGGGATCCCTCCGAATCATCGGCGAGTTACCGATGACCGGAGGACAACTATTTTTGTGATGAAGGTTAGTGTTTATGGGTTGGGATTTAGGATCGATTAGGCTCTGATACCATGAAGAATGGTGAAACGTTGTGTGTTCATTCCAGTAATCATACGTTACAATTTATAAAGGTACAAGACTATGTGGATATACAACTAATTAATGCTTGACAAGATAATGATTGACAACTAATTGATTGACTAATCAATTTGACAATTAATGATTGATTGGATAATGTTTATCTGTCAAGCTAACACTCCCCCGCAGTCCGAGCGGCGAAATCGCAAAAGCTCGGACTAGAGTAGAAAACTAGAAAAGAGAAAAAATAACAGTCGTGTGGATTTGTGACCTTAGCACAAATCACCAACACAAATTACGGGTTAATTCAAAGTATCCCTATAACGGAGAATAATTCAAAGTATTCTCTCAAAGATATAATAAAAATAAAATAAATGTTTTTTTGTTGGCTGTCAAATAGTAACTCCATCATGTGACTAGTGTGTCCATCATATCCTTTTATCTATCCTCGCTTGTTGATGTTGAAAAGATCCATGCCCCTTCACATTTCACACAAGCTCCCACCAACCTTGTTATTGCGACCTGATTCATTTCTTTTGATACTTCCACCTTTATCATCACATATATTCTTAAAAATAACAACAACTTATTAATAAAATAAAATAAAGGACAATAGCAGAAAAGGATGACAACAACTCATCATATTAATAGCGAAGGAAGAGTGACATTGTGCAAGAAAAGAAGAAAAGACTAATTACTTTGGGATCCCACCGGATCATCGGCGAGTTACCGATGACCGGAGGACGGCTATTTTGTGATGAAGCGCGGAAGATACGTGATTAGGGTTTAGGATCGATATTTAGGCTGATACCATGAAGAATGGTGAAACGTTGTGTGTTCATTCCAGTAATCATACGTTACAATTTATAGGGGTACAAGACTATGTGGATAGACAACTAATTAATGCTTGACAAGATAATGATTGACAACTAATTGATTGACTAATCAATTTGACAATTAATGATTGATTGGATAATGTTTATCTGTAAATAAGAAACTTTAACTAATAAGACTTTAGAAAATAAGTACAGGGTATGTTAACAACAATTGTCAAATGCAGGCCAAAAGATTCATTCCTTCTTATGCATAATGAGGTATCTTAAGAATATATTCCAAGCCTTAAAGCAACTTATAAGTAAACAGTCTAAAATAACAGTTTGAATAAGTAAAAACACACTGTTTCTAAAATTTTAATAGGACAAGACCTTAAAACTAAATGTGAACATAAAAAACTTATTAAAAACTTATCAAATGACCTTAATTTGAGCTTAATGAATTAGCTTTAAATTCCAAACAAGCTCAAGCAGTGGTACCATGGTTACCATGACTTGTGCCAAAAACCCCTTTATAAACGGAAAATCCATTTACAGCTCTAATACAGTACTTGTAAGCTTATAACAGATTAAGTGTATGAGCTTACTAAGGATATAAATTATGCAAAAAACCAAAGAGATTAAGCACTTTACATTAAGCTAAGATATCAAGCGTTTTAACTAAAAATGGGGAAGATTTTAAGAAATCTAAAATAAACAATAGTTATAAGCTAAGTCATTAAACCCCCCCCCCCCCTCCCACATAATAAGTACAAGACATAAGTAAATAAGCACATTAGCAGAAATTAAGCAATAAGCAGGCAAATAAGCTAAAGAATGAAAATGAGCTAGAAGAGTAAAAATTGAATTATACCTTATCCCTTGCTCAAAACAGGGATGTAATTTGCTTTTTCAAGCTTAATCTACAAGCTCAGCTTATAAAATAAGATGTAAATAGCCATAAGCTCTTCCCTTGTAAGCTTATCATCCAAGTTATCTTTTTGAGGTAATTTTTGAGTAAAAACTTAGTTAATCTTTTGAAAAAGCTTAACTAAGTTTGACATGAGTAAAAGAGCTAATTAGCTTATGAAAATGGTTTTAGAACACAAATTTAAGCTTAAATGCATAAGGTAAAAACATAATTTAAAATGACAGAATTTTAAAACTGAAATTTCATTAAACTTAAAAACATTACAAGGCTCGAAAAGTAACGTACGATTTAAGGAAAATGAGACTGAAAAATAAAGTTACACTACTCCTAAACTACTACTACACTAGATGTCCTTCAATGAAGAAATAAGCTTCATATAAATAGCCGAATACAAGCTCTCAGTTGTGCTTGTTGTGTGAGGAGAGTGAAACCATCATCATAGCCATCCAATTTTCTTAGTCCCCAAGTTGTATAATCTGAGCCATTGAATCCTTGTCTTCTACCATTGACGAATGAAGAACTAGGGGATTGCCAATGTGGTTTTGTTGTGTTATGGGGTGGGGTTTGATGGGAGAGTGATAGGTTTGTCTTTAGGGTGCAAAGGTCGAGGTGAGGGGTCAGGGATGATGAATAGTGAGAGGGTTTTGGCGGGTGTTTTTGATTTGGAGATACAGGGTAACGGGTGTTAAGGGATGAGGGTGTGTAAGGACTAACCATGTTAGTCCTTTAGGACTAACGGTGTAAACACCTTAAGGACTAATGGTGTAATGGCATAGGGACTAATGGTGCAATCAGTTTTAATGGGTTTATGTTTGGGCTTTTGTTGGGCTTGGTTTATTAAGTTTGGACCAGATTTAAGTTAAATAGGATTTGGGCTTTGTAATTAATAAGTAATCATTCTTGGGCTGACCCGGCCCATTAAGTGGGGTACGGGTTGGTCCAATAAGATTTCTTCGGTCTCGGCTTCATCATAGATTTGTTGACTTTGACTTTGACTTTTTGACTTTTCACGCTCTATATATTCCCGTGCTTGGTTTTGTCCGGCTTGACTTGATTTTTGTGTTTTAGTGAATCTCCGATACCTGCACAGTATATAAAACAAAACAAGCATATATTCGGCATTTTATGTTCGTTTTTTGTTATTTAGGATCGTTTTTACAGGTAAAAGGTATGTGTAATTAAACACATACCAGTTATGGTGAGATGAGTTGAAAAATGTGTACCAATAATAAAAATAAAGGGATTAGGTTAGATTAAGTGTGGTTTTGTTGGTTGGTTTGGTAGTAATCGGGATTAGGCTAGAATAAGCACTATTGTGGCGTTTGGATGGATTTTTGGGAGTATTTATGAAAAGACATGTTGCTGATCCGTCAACCTTATTTCTCATACTGTTTTCTCATTCCGCTAACCAATATACTTGGAACATCTACATTTTCCTCATTCCTTCATCCTATACACTCAAAGTACCTACCTTTTTCTCTTACGTACTTCTCATCTCTCGTGACCTTTTCTAAACTATCCAAGGAACACACAATCACCTTCACCTTTATTTCTCATATCTTCTCCTCATAATTAAACCTATATACTCGGAGCACGTACCCTCTTCTCGTGTCTTCTTCTCAAACCTCCAACCTATATGCTCTAACCATAATCCACATTATACCTTTTTGCTTAGGGGGAAGGGAGTGTAAACAAGTAACTTTTAAACTTTACTACGTGCTATAGTTTACATATTTTGTCATCATCAAAAAGGGGGAGATTGTTAGTGCAAATATTACGATATCTAATCTATACGATCTTTTTATGTTTTGATGATGACAAACATGTAACTTGTAATACGTAACGTAAAGTGCGCAAGTTACTCGTAATCACAAATCATCAATGCATACACGTATCAACATCTCTTGACGTCTCAAGTATGCATCAAGACGGACATTGGTTTACACCTGACATAAATCACATAAGGTATGTACAAACAATATTAAACTTGTAGGATGATCAAAGAAATAAGTTTTTGTCTTAAACTTTATATTTTTATAAATACAACAAAACTATTTCTCAAAAATTATTTAGACAAATTATTTTTGAATTATAAAGAAAATGTTTTCTGTGGTAATAATTTTAAATTTCAAATCTGGTCATTCCACCCATAAAATAAGTGCCATTTTCACCAGGGACAAGTTTGTCACTCACACAAAGGACAAAACAGAAGCGTTGTCGGGCGTGTCCTTAATTTCGGTCGGCGGCCCCCTTAAATTATTTGGCGCCCCCCTTATATATCTGGACGCCGTTCCTGACATGGCTGTTTTTCTGCTCCATTATAAATGTGGGTCACATCCAACTAATTTTACAACCTTTTTCTCGATTTCTTTTAGTTCTTTTCTCTACGATCTCGCTAATCATCTAATCTTTGATCATTCCAACTAGGTTAATCTTGTTTAAATGTTTATTTGATCAAATCTTCTATCCTTTTCCTCCTTTCCCTCAAGTGTAAGAGAAATAACTTTCGGTCATCTTCAAAATCCGTAAGTGATGTAGTCTAGTTTGTCCATTTGTAACTTTTGTTACATATAGATCGAGTCCATGTCTTCTAATCTTTAAAAAGGGTTTATTAGTGTGTGATCAAATGTGTGTTTATTCGAAAGGGTTGATTATGGTTGGTTAGTATTTTAGTCTTAAAATACATTGGTGAAGTAGTGATTGGTTCTAAGCTAAGATCAGGTACGACATCTAGCTAGTGTCGGAAAATATGTAAGCGACGCGTTTATGTGTTTGGCCTAAGAAAAACACGGTTTGTTATGTTGGGCATAAAAAACATAACGGGTTTGGTTGTACCCGAAGAAGAACTCGACATCTAGCTTAGTGTCGGAAAATAATATAAGCATTGGTATAAGGTTTTCTCCGCCGAAAGGGAGCTTGTTGATTAGTGAAGTAACTCTCGAGTTGGATACTCGAGGAGTGGAGTAGGGCGAAGAGGAGCTTCATGACCGAACCACTATAAATCATCATGTCGGTTTGCATTTTCTTTTACCTTTCTCTTTACTTATGTCTTTACATTTATCGCTTTACTTTTACACTTGCATTGTGCTTATGATTGTGTGCATTGTTGTGTATGTTGTGTTAGTCATGGTTTTGTAGCTCTTTGTAGTAAACATTGTGAGTGTGGATATATTGGTAGAATATGCGCTAGTTATTTTAAATCCATTATCGACACTTCTCATATTGCGTCAAACTTGATTGGTGATTTGATACAAATGATCTAGTCCGAAAACCTCTTTTGGAGGCGGTCCCTTTAAATAGGGCGGCCCCCTGATGTACTAGGCGGGGGGGGGGGGGAGGGAGGGGGGGGGGCGGGTGGCAGGGGGGAGGGGGGGGGAGGGGGGCCCCCCCCCATATATTTATGGGACCGCCGACAGTGAGTCTTGTAAAAATTGATATAAAAGATTTAAAGTTTTTAAAAGGAAACGTATTCACCCCCCTCTACGGTTTTCACAGCTTATTTTATAGCTTTTTCAAAAAGGAAACTAAAAAAATGTTTTATTAAAAAGGGTGGCCACAGGTTTTGAACCTGTGACCTCCCCTTCACATCACACACACACTACCACTGCGCCCTGGGGTCTTTTTCATAAGACCCTTACACCATTTATTACTTATGCACGTTTTTAGGTTTTAGCTTATGGAGCTTATTCGAATTTTAGCAGCTTATAGGTTAGAGCTTATTGTTCCATTTTTCTTTACAAACCTTCTTTTTAGCTTAAAGTATTTTTAGGAATTTTCTCAAATTTCTATAAAATAGTTTAATATTTTTAATTAATTTTCTAGTATTATTTAGTTATAAAAATAGTTTTTAATAGTTTAAAAAGTCCAAAAAAATATTTTCTGTCTTTTAAAAATTATTTTAAGTCATTTAACTTAGGAAATTTGCAATTTGAGTTTTTAGAGTTTTAATTTGTCTCATTTAGTTATTTAGTCGCGTTTTATTATTAAGTAGACGTTTTTAGATTTAAATGTTTAATTGCTTTATTTCTTAGATTAGCGTGCCTTAATTTCTTTTTCCCTTTGCGTTAGTAGTTTTAGAAACCAAAACCAAAACTTAAATGTCAATCAAGCTCGATTTTCAACATGAACGTAGATTTCCATTCACCTCTCACCGAGGAGAACGATACCCATGTTGATTAACTTATTTTCTTTCCTAAGAATAATTTGGTATGATACTTAGCTGACGTATATGGTATAGATATTTTATTATATATTATATATATTTAAGGGTTGTTTATTTGATACGTATCTAAACGAAGATCACTTGTTCTCTTTATAGATCCTCTCTCTAGTCTTAGTTCCATGCTTACTGGTTGGAAGTGTTCGATCACGTAAAAAGCGAGTGCTGATGGAAGCTCTACTATGGGAAAGTGGATCATTCTCTCGAAGCCCATTTCCTTTAGCATTCTTTCTTGGTTAGTTCAGATAACTCATCATAGGATTACAGACAACGCTTTCGGTGATGATCGTGTGTGACAATTTGGGTATGGTTTTTCAGCTTTTGATCCTCTTCTCTTTTTAGCTTTTTCACTTGCTTCGGCTCCTCTTCATAATCTGATTCATTGTATTCTTCTTCAGCTCCTTTTCCATTTTAATTTTAATTAGCTTCCTAACCTCTTCTTCTTCTTCTGATTCTTTGTTTTCTTCTTCTTCACTTTCATTGTTGCTTTTGTTTTTCAGGTATGATTTTGAAGTCGAAGATTCTACTTTCTTGGTCTTTTTTTGCGTCTTCTTTGCCTTACCAACAAGTAACCTTTCATTATGAATATTGCTTCCTTCGTATAAAACATCCTCCTCTCCTGATTCCACTTGATTTTGTTCTTCTGCTTTCTTCATCTTTTTCGCTTCCTTTTTGTCTTTGGATTTTCTTCCCTTCTTTTTTGCTTCTACTATCATTTGTTCCTTTTCATTGTCACTTGATATAGATCTCACATCCTCATCATCTTCTGCTTCATTGTGCTCGTTTACATTTTCAAATTCGGCTTGTTTTTTTGCATCACCTCTGGTGAATCTTTTTGGTGATTCTTCCATGATTGGTTTTTTGTGGCTTCAGATTTTTTCATTGTCCCTGTGTAGGTGCTCTTTTGACGGTTTGTTTTTTTTCTTTTCAGGTTCTTCAGATCCACTTCTCTCAAACTTTCTCTTCTTGTTGTCTTTTGTTTCTTTGACTGTTTTTGTGATATCTGTATCAAAAATCTATTAGTTTATATAATATCATATATGATTATCACTTGAAATATTATCTTTACATATTATGTAGTTTTACATTTTATATCATATATGATATTAAAGACTAGAAATGTACCTTTGCCATCTTCTTTTTTCTTTGATCTTTTAGGTGTGTTCAAGAATGGCAATGTTTCTATGTTTGTTAAAACTTCATATGTGTCATCATTTTGGCCAGCATCGTCTTCATTATTAGTTTCATCTGCATTTTCATTTACATTCACATCATTATCTTCACTTTTACAAACCACATTATTAATCGTATTTGATATACGATAAAAGTATATGAGAAGTTTTTAACAAATAAATGTACCTTCAGTTTCTGCTATAACTTTAGCTTGTTTTTCAGCTCTTTTCTCGATAGCTTTTATGTAACACCCCCAAATCTGGATAGCAGCGGAATATTGAATATCCAAGGGAGTTACTTCATAGATCAATAGCACAAGATATGAGAACGACCACTAAACGTGTCGTTTTAAAAAAATACATTGGATTAACAAAATACTTGTTCATTACATAAGCTCATGGCTTCAAATTGTTTGACAATATAAGTAAAGATTTCGGTTTATAACAAATGTTCTCAAAATGTAATACGCCCCAAATATTTAGTACTGACTCTCCAAAGAGTGACCCCCAATGTATCTTGGCACCTCGTGCCTTATTAACCTGAGAAAAACATGCTTAAAACATCAACATAAAGATGGTGATTTCATAGGTTTATGTAAATCAATTGAGGGACCGCAAGATTTCCAAGTGTATGATTAAGCAACAGATGCAAACATCATAAAAAGTAATTACGTTTTCCTAAGCTCATTACACTGAAGCTCGACATGTATGAATGCAATAAATTGCCAACATTGGCCCGTGAATGATGTTCTAACCCGCAACATCCTAAATCCGACATGGTATACGTTTGTTGTCCGGCAAACCGGCACAATGAGCGCTACTCACCCAAACGGGGATATAAATCTCAAATAGATCTATTTATAACATTCGCGCTCACAATCTAGTAATTGACAGTTCATGATAATGGGCTCAGTGGGTTATCGTTACTTAGGCAAACACGTAATCATAGTATAAAATGTACACTTGCGTCCAATTTGTAAAACAAAGCATGTTCTCACCCCAAAGATGTAAATCATTTAAATAATTGTAAAACATGGGGCTATAAACTCACCTGAGTAGGTAGTCCTCTGTGAATGATAAATATATCCAAGTATGGAAAATGGATCACACCGTCAAATACCTAAGTAAATACGGCCAGTCTTAGTCTACAAGTTTAGGCTAACGACTAAATGCATAAACTACAATAAATTGCTAGTTTATATACTGATATCACTTGTGTGGTGGTGTTCATTTTTATTGTATTTGTCCTAACTTGATGGCTCTTGGGAAGGTATACGATTTCACACGTTCTAGTATATGTATAAACGTCATTAATAAATATACATATTTATTAAGTCGTGTTTAATTTGTATAATATCCGACAAGGATTATAACCTGTCCAATTTGTTAAGTGTTTATCAAAATCACTTTTGTTCATAAAGTACCCTTAGGTTTTCTATATTTACAAAAACAGTCCTTATGTTTATGTAAATATAATATTTACATTTTAAACCCCTAGGTTTCCATATTTACACCTTTAGTCCTTTAACTTAAGAAAGTACACTTTTGGTCCTTGTACTTTCAAACAGTCCCTCAAGTTTAAGAATTGACAGAAACAGCAAAAAAAAAAAAAAAAAAAAAAATAAAAAAAAAAAAAAAAAAAAAAAAGAAAAACAAAAAAAAAAAATAAAAAAAAAAAAACCCCTATACTTATAAAAACAGTTTTTGGCAGTTTCTACCCTAAGTTTCTATTTTTGGCACTTTTAGTCCCTTAGCTTACAAAAATTACATTTTAAGCCCGATTAAGTTCTAACAAGTGGCAACAAGTTTTATTAAGCTCCAATAAGCCATATAAGCTGTGGCAGCTTATAAATAAGCTCGGATGAGCTTATTTAGGCTTATTGGACCTTATTGGGCCCGTTAAGGTCCAATAAGCAATTTAAATGTCCAATTTAGTTTTCAAAGGCACATAAGCCCTCATTAAGCTTATTGAAACTGTTTGGCTTAATAATAAGCTCGGATGAGCTTATTTTGAGCTTATTGGACTCGTTGGTCCAATAACCTTAACCCGAAAGGCTTTTAAATGTCCATTAGGGTTTCATATATGATCTAACTTATTTTTCTTATCTCATTAAGCTCTTATGATTATAATTAAGCTGTTTTTATTGTATGGCTTATTCAATAAGCTAATAAGCCTCGTTAATGGGCTTTTGGCCCCATTATGAACTCGATAAGCCTTTTAAGCTTTTAGGCTTGATCTCTTAAGGTCCATTAGCTACTTAGACTTCCTATAAGCCCTAACTTTCTGTCTTACTTCCCCCAATAAGCTGTTAGAGCTTATTTGGCTGTTGGGCCCGTATTGGGCCTCGTAAAGGCTTGATAAGTTCGTTAGTGGCCCGATAGGACTTATTTCCGTGACTTACTATCTAACAAAGTTAAATAAGCTCTTATATTTTTGTGACTTACTATCTAACGAATTTAATAAGCTTCTTAACCCTTCTATAAGCTCGAGTGAGCTTAATAATAAGCTGTGGGTCCCCACTAATGGACTGTTGGGCCTGTTTGGGTTTAACGAGTCCATTAGTGGCCCGTTAAGGGTTTCCATTTGCGTTTTACTAACCAACGAGTTTAATAAGTTCCCTAACCCTTCTATAAGCTCAAGTGAGCTTAATAATAAGCCATGGTTCCCCACTAACGGATTGTACGTCCGTTAATGGATTGTTTGGTCCAACAAGGCCCGTTAGTAGCACGTTAATGATATTGAGGCTCGTTAGGGTTACTAGCATCAAATCAAACTCATTTAGCATTATTTAGTCACGCTTTATCCCATGCATTTGTTCTATAGGTTCGTATTCTCTTTCCCAAACCATGCCATTTTGTTTTCATGAAAAGTTAACGTATAGGTTTCGAGTATATGTGATAGTTTTCAAGTTAGTTTCCATTTTTTCATTTAAATGAAACGTTTAAGGCTTTAGCTCATTTTAAATCACATTTTAGCATATCCTAGCACCACACAAGATCATAACCGCGTATATTATGTGCGTGAACCATGCATGGGGTGAACCATGCACGTTCATGTTCACGTTAACTTGTTACACTCAAGTTAACGTGACCCTTACAACTAGACATGAATAAAACGAATGAGATATAGATATGTATAGCTTAGTACGTGACTTATAAAGGTCCTAGTGATTTGGTTTCGAGTTGGAACGTGTAGAATGACAACCCAATGTATTATACGCGATAGTATAATAAACCCAAGCTTCAAAGCTTATCAAATACCCAAGTCATGGCTCATGTACCCTCTTATGATTTTGTATGAAGACTCTAGCACTAATTGTATGTTCGAATAAGATTGTGAGGGTGTTTGTCGTAGCTTATGACCCGAAACAAGAAAGAAAACAATGGTGGTTTGCTTGAGAGTGTTTGTGTGTTTAGAAGTTGTAAGAAAGTGTTAAGTGTCAATTATAAGTGAGTATATATAGGCTTAAGATTTAGTTAGCTCCCTAGTTCCTATTTCCAAACCAAATCGTGCCCTATTAGTGGTTTTTAAGGTTTCTAGTTAGCCACACATAGTTT
>BQNB010145362.1:0-16727 GCA_026074375.1 Tanacetum coccineum
GAGCGTGGGATGCAAGCAACAGCCTAGAAGCTTCTTCAACTGGCTATAAAAAGCCCACACCTCACACACACACAGGACACCTTAGTCTAGCTTTTATTTTATTTTTAATGTAATTTTAGCTTTTAGTTTTAATAGTGTAATTTTCAAACTTATTGTAATTTCGTTTTCTAAGTATTGTAATCCAATTTTTAGTCATTAATAAAAGTTTCATTTAGATTTCTTAACACTGTTTTCACTCATAAGCTCTTACTTCTTTTCAAATGTTAAGCTATTGTCTTATAAGCCCATTTAAGCTAATTTCAGCTCTCACAAGTCTCTAAGCTTGTGATTGAGCTTAATTGTTCAATTAATCTACTGAAATTAATTAAACAAAGCTAAATACCTTGTCTATTGGATTATAAGCTCTTGGAAGGGGAACCAATTATGGAAGGGTTCCCATGGACTTTACTAGCTTATCCAATAGGATAAGCTAGAGCTTGTAGATGCTCATTTGAGCTTAAGCTTCTGTTTAGCTGAAGCCTCTAGTAAGTTCTCATTTAATTTCCTTTGTTCTTCAATATATAGCTTAATAATTGCTTATTAGTGTAGATCTGCTTATTTGCTTAATCTAGTTGCTTATTTCTAGCTTATAATTATCTCTTTGTGTTTATTAGTTATAAATTTTCATCTGTTTTTAGCTTAGATAGCTTAGCTCTTAAATTTTCATTACCTGTTTTAAAATCACTAAAAAACCAAAAAAAATTAGCTTAAGTTCTTAAAACTTTGATTCTAGCTTAATCAGTTGTTGATTTACGTTTGTTAAGCCTGTTATAAGCTAATTAATATCTGGTAATAAGGTCTTGTTCATTGGATTTTAATTTCATAAGCCCAAATGAAATCTGTCAAGTATTAAGGAGTGTTTGGATTAGGACTGTTTGACCTTAAAAAGTCAAAGATATTTTGTGAATGCACTTTGGTTAGTTTGATAATAATATTTGATAAGGTTCTAAAAAGGTTTTGATAATTAGTTTAGTCTTTTAAACATCTTATGGCTTATTTTGTTTGACTGTGCACCAGGGGAGCTTTTGTTCTCATTAGATAGTTGAGATTTTTGATCTCAACTTTCCTAGGTGTAATTTTTGCTTGTTAAGTGTTTAGACACACTCTTAAAGTGTGTCTACTGCAGGTTTGGCCACCTTGGTCACCTGCATTTTTGGTTTAACAAATCTGTCAATTGCACCAGCAGTATTAACAATAAGTTAATACTGTTGGTCTTATTGAATCAAAGTTAGGGTAGCTTAAATAAGTTTTAGCTTTTGAAACTCAGTAGACTTATAGATTAGGAATAGTTTAAGATAGATTAAGTCTTGTTTCTAATTTTCTAGCTTAATCACTTAGGTATATTTAGCTTAAAAGTTCATAAAATCTCAAAAAGCCAAAAACAGTAGTCATATAATTTAGTCTTTTAAATTTTGAATTTTAAGTTGTAGTATCTTATTTTCTTGCTTGAATTTATGGCTTATGATTAGATTAATTAGTTTTCATAAGCTCAGCTTAGGACTTGGCTTATTTAGCATTTGAGTTTTTCTTAAAATTGTGCTTTTTGAATTGTTTCCTGAGTTTAGCACTTTGATTTTCAAATTCAGATAGTGTAGAGTGTTAGTGGCCAAATAAGCTTATTAGAACTAGCTTGTAGACTTTATAAGCTGCCTAGAACAACTTTTGGTTTTTAATTTGAGCTTAAATTGAGCTTTGTGCAAGCCTTTAAGTCCAAGCAAGCAAAATTTTGAGCTTAAAAGCTCACTTGTTGCATCAGCTTCTTTATAAGCTCTTGAGAACGTATTTTCTAGGTTTCAGTTAGTGCTTCTTTCATTAAAATAGCTTAAAAAAGTGTCATCTTTAAGTTTTAGCTTTTAGATTTCAAAAATAAAAAAAATTGCAAAAAGGGTGTTGGCCAACCTCGAACCCACGACCTCACCCACACAATACACACGTCTTACCAATATGCTTCAATAGCTCATCCATCCTTCAGGTCGTTACTAACTATGCTCAGAGAAATACTTTTATAGACTAAGGATAAAACTAGTCACTAGGCTTTCAAATCGATAACAGATAGATCTCATATTTGTCTAGAATATCTATGCATATCTCTTAACGTACTAACTTATTTTCTAACTAACGGTACTAACTATTTAACAGTAATTAACATTTTGTACGTCGGTTACTTAACTCATTAACTATACAGTTCTAACTTTTTGTTCTGTCAGTGCTAACTTACTAAAACATAAATCCTAACAATTCCTCCCTTAAAATTGCATGTTGATTTGTTTTAACTTTATGTTTTTCAAATCTTTAATCTGCTTAGAGGATGTATCCAAACACTTATATCATTTCTTGATTCCTTTTTAAATTCTATCCTTCACTTCATGTAGCAAATTTATCTTCTCAGCACTCAGCAACATCTTTGTCAGCAACCAATACAAACTAAGTTGGCTTTGTAGGTTTTTGGCAAACTACCAGCCTTTAACAGATTTCGATGTTCACTTTTATAGTTAACAGTTTGCTCCTGGGATAGTTAACTCCTTATTCGTAATAAATTATTAAAATTTTATTATGGGTTGGGTTAGGATTAATAACCATACCAGTTTTTGTAAACTGCTCAGAGCCATTCTACGGAATTGATTTGTATTTACACAAATTACCGTTTGCTTTTGGACTAGCCAATGCTCTTTCCATTAAACATGGGTGCATTGTTAACCTTATAGTTTTGTTCAAACTCTCAGCTATCAACAGATTTGATTAGTCTTTACCATGAAAACGGTTTAGATCATAGACTAGCCAACTCTTCTCCACAAGAAGTGTAAGGTGAGTTGATATAACCCTAACAATTTTTGGTAAATAGTCAACCAATAAACGGGATTTGAGAAGTCTTTACCACAGCGCCGTTTGCTTATGGATTGCCAGTTCGTATGCTCGTTAAGACTTGGTGAACTTGATGACCATTTGTTGTGTGGTGGTTAGCAAACACTCAAACCTTCTCAATCCAATCAATCTTATCCTTCAGTTTCTAACTCTGCATAGTATCTTTTGACAAATGTAATCAATGCTCCTCAATGACCATAGAATATTGTCTTCTCTTTGAGACTCATAATTTCAATTTCCGCATTTGAAACAGTTACGCCTTCCTTTCTTCATAGGATACTGCTTTCTCTACCAGCCTATGAATGACTACTACTTCTTTAGTCACTAATGTGTGTTACCCCTGATGAACTAATGTAAACTTCCATACATATAATCTCTCTAATCATTGCTATGAACACCATAAAACTCCTTCTTTTCATTGGATTGAACGCAAAACCCATTAAATCTCATCCCAAAGTACTCTGTAAAACCTTAGGCATCTAATCTTGAAATCTGGTCATCACCAGTTGCCTGAAAGCATCATAATTCATTCTCTATCTAATATGGACAATACACGCTTCATCAAAGTAATAAAGTAGTCTCTTCTGTCCATTACTCATAATCACCACCATTTAGATTAATTCCTCATGGTGTTCAGCTTTTTTTGAATTTCGATCTGTTTGTGGTTTAGTTCAAGAGGACTCTGTCTTTTCAGCATTCGTTTGATAGGATATTTTGTCTGTCATGTATCTCATAGTCCATCCTCTTAGTCTTCCATCAGGAGTTATAGTTTAAATGCAATTCTCAGTTCATCTATTCTCTTTCTCATATCATTCTTCGAGAAGTGGTTTTGAATATGATCTTCTTTTTCTTGATTCAGCATTTTTTGTCTTGACCAAGCTTACTCTTTTTCTTACTTTCTTTTCTTTGCTTTCCTCCTTAACGCTTTTGCTTGTATTCTCCTTCTGAACCTTCATTTCTTTGCTTTGCTCCTTGATTCATTTCTTCTTATGAGGAATTACATTGATCTTTCTCATTTCATCCCTTTTGTAGTCAATATACTTATGCAAATCTTCAGCAGACCCCATAGAGATGAAATCTTCACTCTGACCTCAGTAACTCTTCTAATACAAAGCATTGCATTCACTCAAATTTTGATTTATCGTTCAGCATGCTTGAAGCTTTCCTAACATGTTTTAAGTTAGGTTCATCATTTGATTTCTTAATTGATTCTTGGTTGGTGGTCTGTTTTAATAGCTTCGGATCTTTGAGAGCAAGGTATCTTCTTTGACGCAGCAATAGTGTCATGAAGGAAAAACTAGCTCTTACTTCTATTGTAAAATTGCTCTCTTTATTGTCTTGAAGCTCTCAGCAGAAGTCTATCTTTGCCTCAGTTCCTTGCCTTTATATTCATCAAAGTTTCTTTAAAGAGCTTCATTGGCAGCTTGTTATTCTGCTATATGTTTCTTTCCTCTACAGCTTCCCACTCTTCTTGTATTTTCCTAGCAATCTCTTTATCACTTTCAAAAATTGTTTGACTTTTTCTCCAGCTTTAGGTATACCATCAGATTAAACTTTCAGATTCATCCTCTCTTCAATTTTCTTCTTTCCTTTGCTTTTGATCAAATCTTGGTCGAGGCGTTATTTTTGTGTTCCTCAATCGATTTTTATTTTTTTCCCTTTGTTCCGTGTGATGAATGATCTTGTAGGACGTAGGCCTAGGTTTTCTGTTTCGCTTTTTACTATCCTTTCATATTCTACACCTTGGTCACTTTTTCTCTTGAAACTGCTTTGGGCACTTGTACCTCATGTGGCGGTGTACACTTAGCATTTGTTTATCATCTCCTAACTACTCATAGATGTGGAGTGTTTGAGTGGATGTTTGTGTGGTCTTTGAGTAGTTAATTTTCTGTCTCTTCAGTACCTTTCTTAATGCCCTTCATGTACTTTACTACTTTCTCGTTGTTACTTCATATGTTCTCTACAAATTGTTAATTTTGCTCTTGTCATCAAGTACCTTCATTTGGGGCTCTTCAGTACTTATCATTGTTCATTATGTAGTTGAAGTGGTCTGGTATGGTATTATGGTGGGCTCAGTCTGGTCACTTATCTATTGGTATGTCAGTGCTTTCTTTTTCATGTCTGGAATAAAGACAGTCTTGTTCATGGACGTTGGTCTGCGTATGGTCGTTGGTCAGGGTGCACTTTAGAGCCGGGTATGTGCCGTAGAGTGAGATTGTCAGCACGAGGTAAGCGTTTGATGGCGAGGTGGCCTTGTGGTGACAGATAGGTTCTGCTGGATGCGCGCGCTGATCTTCTCTGTGGTTAGCGCTTTGTTATGATGTGTAGCTTTGGAATTTGCTAGCCCTTGGTGGGTTAATGTCGAGGGGTGATCAGGGTGGGGGAGGGGTGTAGCGAGGAGCGGGGGGGATGCTATTGCTGCACACTGTTACACTTTTTCAGATATGCTCTATGGTGTTTGGATGAAGGTTTAGGTGCTTCTTGATGCTTTGTGTCGTCTCATATGCGCACCTTCTACATGGCTTCTTTTCCTTGGCTTGATCTGAATACCCCTGTTTACACTGAATGACTAGACTCAAATATCCATAGACAGCTTTAGTATAGTCTTTTACTTCCTCATTCCTCTGAAGAGATCTATCACTGGTTGAATGACTTCCCCCCCCCCAAGATTCTCACCCAGAGATTCTGGGATAGATCCAGGAATATTAGTAGGGGGTGTAAGGTCTAGGGGATAGGATTTAGAGAATGGTATCAGGAGTACCTCGAGTAGTTTGAGCAGGGGATGAGTCGTCTGTGGCTATAAGGTACTTCACTAGTTAGGAACAGGGAGGGGGTAGGTTTCGGTGCTCTTCAGATGAGCTTTTGAATAAACACGCTCATCTGAGTTGGTTGGACCAACATTGTAGCAAAACAAAGGGGTGACTTTCCATGAGCAATGTTTACCCTTCTTGACCATGAAAAGAAAAAGACTTTACTAGTTAAAGAAGTATTTACAAGAAAATGATCTAAAGGATGATAACAGATACTTTTTCTTGTTGTACTACTAAATAAGATAGAAATAAAATAAATACCGTGGGTACGAATAACAAATTTCTTCTTACGGCATCTAAATGTCTAGCATACCATTAACAAAAAGTTAATTTAGAAAAAATATTCTGCATTAGTACTGTTAAAAATCTCGACTGCGATGTTGGCAAGGTTAGTAGGAAGTGATCACAAGAGGTACTTTTGGAAATCTAAGACAATGATTAATTGTATGAAATAAAAACCTTCCATTGGCGTGAATAAAAAAGCTTTATAAATATTAACAATGTTTTAAATCCCCCTCATACCCCATTAGCTGTATTGCATCGAATTTAGATGATTAGGTTAAGGAGTCTATCCCTTCAGCATCATCAAAAGAGATCATTCTTATTGATGTCCTCAGCGATAGGACACAGGCTTGACAAGCTACTTTGGCTGTAATGTGTGCCTATATGCATTGATGATTGTTATGGATTAGCAGGATGTCCAAAAATGTTCAAAAAATGTAGTAGATAATCTATTGACATACTAGTGAGAGCGATGATGAATATTACTTTGCTGAGAAAATCTATGATTCGTGGAAATCGCATCCCTTAGAAACTTCTCCAAGTATGCGACCATGTTATTAAACATTACATTATAAAATAACATATTTACTCTACAATATATATTTATTAAATAAAATAAATTTTTTATTTACAATCTAAATAGATACTATCTATAATGATATATCCATTCTAATACAATTTAAAAAAACTTAAACTCTCACCTTATACGCGAGTTCACCATCCTATTCACATTAATTTAACCTATTTTACAAGTATACTCAATCCCAACACACCCAAAACAATTTCTTTTATACATTCAAACATAACACAAAATTCCTTTTACACCTAAAAAAATCTTATTCTCCAATTACCCTCCAATAAATCACCCATACTTACTCCATCATATAAATACCTCCACACAAACCTTACAACCAACACAAAATTTCTACAATCTCTCATTAAACCCATAAAAACACACAAACCGCCCCCTCCATTACAAATCATCTCTATTTCTAACACCACTCAACATCAATCTTAATCAATTCGCTAATCTATACATACCTACATATACCTCCCCTCCATCCCCATTTCACACTTAAATTAGTACACACTAAAATCTCTTAAACTGAGTGAGAAGATCTCCACATCACAAATACACTATATCTGATCTATCTCTACATCCATCATCTAAAAAACCACATCACAAAAATCCAATTATTACAACTCATATAAAATAAAATCATCACACATTCTAAAAAAAAACCATCCCCATTATAAACAAAACCATACTACAAATAGACCATCATAATCCAAATAGCCCCAAATCAAAATCACTAGTTACACACACATTGCACATTTCTCACTACTTGATCTGAAATGTGATTATACTCCTCACCAAGAACTTCCTCCTAAAGTGTCATTCTATTCGATGTGTGTGTGTCCATCTCTATTTCCATTAAAAAATCACATCCACTGATATAGTACCTTGTAGTGATACTAATAGTGTCCTCCAATCCCAATAATATTTAATGTATCTAGAGTAGTGTGTCAAGTGTTTTACCTCCATCAAAAACACATCTGTGTGTGTGGGTTTATCGTGTGTTCGAGATTGATTTTCTTCTTATTATTTTGTCGATTATTGTAGAGATCAGGGTACGCGAGATTTATTTTCGTAGCACTACTCCTTCCTTATATATAATACAATAATTTTATTTCCCTAATTATGATATCTACACGCATACCTTATGTGTGATGAGGTCCTGTGTGTGTGTGTGTGAGAAGTATTTACCTCCACTCCCCTACCTCTAACACCACACCATCACTCGTCCCACGCTTTAACTATACTCTACATAAGTCCCATATCTATTGGCTTTATTAAGAGGATTGTGAACTCGAGTTGTTAAGCTAGAGAGCTAGATATATAGGCCTGGTGTACTCTCTACACCACAAGAGGTCTCTCCATGGTATTTCTTCGGTGATTAGCGGCTGTTCGCACTCTACACTCTCTCACTTCGTCACTATGGAGTGTATTCGAGATTTGTATTTTTCAGTATTAGCATAGATCACACAGTCTTAACATCAACGATTTGGTATCGTGTGTGTGTGTGTGTGTGTGTGTGTGTGTGTGTGTGGTAGTACATTTTGATTCGACTAGATAGATATAGATTGAGTATGATGATTGAGTGTACCATCTGGTTTTTGTTTGACTTGTAATCCAAGAAAGAACGTAAGCTCATGACACACTCTCTATCTCTCCCATCATTTGCTCTCTCGCATCTACGCACTGCACGAGCCAGATAGTAGATGTAGGTATAGAACACGCACTCGCACTACACCAAAGATTCTTCTTAGAAGAGTTAGTATTTGTCTTGGGATGGGTAGAGTGGAGTGTTTCGCTACTCTCTCGATGATATAGTGCATCACTCTGCTCTCGGCCCCTCTCTGCATCTGCTTCGCGCTGGTTTGGTCACTAGATAGATGCGTAGGGTAGTGAGAGAGTTTGTCAATGGTTTCCTTTTCTGTATCCATTCTTCAATAGAAAGTAGTTAAAGTAGATACTTGGCTCTGGGGTGCGTGATGTTGTATATAGGAGCTTGACAACTTGGATACTTATATGGAGGATATTTAGGATCTGAAAGCCTGGTGGTTGAGACCACATATACTCTTCATCAATTTTCCCATAACAGGAAGGCCACTGTTCATAATCCATTTGATACTCGCAGCATAAAGCCCCATATATGAGGACAAGGCTAAAAAGATCCTTCATGGCTTCCAAGTCTTGGCCCAGGAGCAAAAAACCTCATCTAGGTCTATCTTCCTCTTGCCTAGTCCTTGAGCAACTACCTAGCGTGTGTTCTGACAATCAACTCCCTCTTTCAGCCTTCTTATTTCGGATTCAACCCACTTTGTACCGATCTGCCTTCTTCCCATAGGCAAATCTACTAAGACCCAAACCTTTTGTTATTCAAATGCAACAATTCTTCTTGCATAAGCCATCAACCAGCTTTCCATCTTCAAGAGCTCTGATATCTTCTTGGAGTTTCATGTTGAGACAGATAACCAAAACAAATAAACAATGATGAAGTCTTGTGGTTTGTTCTCTTTTGGCTTTTGAACATTGCTTACAAGCATGGCTCCAGACACTTATAGTTACTATTGCTTCTGTTTGAAACTGCTGAGTTTGGATCTCCTAGATTTAGTTGCTGTAGGATGGTGGGAGTGAATCCTTGAGGTGGGAATCAGGTACTAAAATTCTCAATAGTTTCCAAGTTGTGAAGTCAGCCATGCACCCTCATCATCAAAAGATGAGTAGTACGAAAATCCCATTAGTGGAATTTTGATTGTTTCTTCAAGTGGAGTATTTCTGAATCTATCTTCTTCTGGATTAGTTGGAACTGAAAGAGTTAGTCCTTTCATAAAGGACTGGCTAGGACTAATGGGTAGACTAACAGTTTTAACTAGGTTAGAACTGCTTAGCTTTAGTGGTGTGGCTAACAGTACTTTAAATATTGTTAGTACTGCTGGCTTTGGCAGCTCATTCACTTATATCACTAAAGTGCTTCAAAACTTCTTCCTTAGAACTTCAGCTTCTATTTTTTTTTTTTTTTTTTTTTAGGGGGTAGGGGGGGGGCCCTCCTTTCTTGTCTTCTTTAAGTCTTCAAGGTCATCCATAAAGACTTGTTCTTCCTCTCTTGGACCTTTTTTTTATCATAGTGGTTAATCTGGAGTGATTGTTGATGAATAAGAAGGGGGGGGGGGGCCATAGGTTAGTTTCAAACAGTCTTTGAGAAGATTCATCTTCTTTGTCTGAATCCCCTGCATGTAATAATCTTTCTTTACCCGCATTTTGGTTAGCTTCTTGTTGTACGGCATGTAGGTTAGCTTGATTTTCTGAAACTAACAGGATGACCGATTATTCATAGTATCAGTTAAATAATCTAGAATCAAAAAGCAAGTTGGTCCTTTTTCCCTGCAACTTTGGTTGTTCTCTAAGATAGGTTGATGTGTAGGTTTTCTTCAACTCTTTTGGTTTCTAAAATATTTATAACCTAAGAGCCTTGCTTTGTAGTGATTTACCAACTAAAAACCCTTCATTGATTTTCCAGCAATTGCCAACGGTGGTCAAATTGTTTTCAAGATGGTTCATGCACCCAAAAGGTCTTTATATAACTTTATTTGGTATCTTACAAGTTGAAAGTTCATAAGGTGTCTTATTATGAGGCTTGGTCATAATACCTGTTAGAACATAACAAGCAGTACTAAACGGCTTCAAGCAAAAAAGTGTTAGGTAAAAATGATTCTGCAAGCATGGTCCTTGCAGCTCAATAAGGGTCTAGTTCTTTCTTTCTGCAAATCCATTTTGTGTGGGTAGTTTTGTCATTCCTATTTCACTCTTGATCCCTTTTAACCCACAGAAATTCAATTAACATCCCGGTTCTTAAATTCGTACCATTATATAACTTCTAATGTCTTTAACTTTTTGATTCAAATTAGTTCTCAATCTGTCTTATAAAGTCCTTAAGGATTGCACTAGTTTCATCCTTAGTTCTTAAGAAAATTTACCAAAATCAAAAAAATATAGAAAAAAAAAGATAAACCTGCTAAAATCATCAGTGATGACAAGGCATGTAGGTCGTTTGGTTTGAAACTCCTTACACGATGTAGGTCAAAATATATCCATATGAAGAAGTTGTATAAGAGTGACTATATAGTGCTTACTGCTTTGGCCTTACAGGAGGCCTTGTGTTGCTTTCCTTTCTATGACACGCCAACCAAGTTAATCATTTAGAAAAAGATTTGGAAGGTAAACCTCTTACAAGATTTCCCTTTACAAGTTTGTTTAAATTTTTGAAATTTACATGACCCAACCTCCTATGCCATTTGTTAATTCATCAGTTGTAGCCTTTGTAATTAAACAAGCCATCCTCCTGAAGGAACAATGTATCTAATTGAAGATGTACATATTGTTTTGTTGGGATGTTAAGTAATACTTGATTGTCATCAGGCACTTAAAATTCAGAGACAAACAAGTCATTCAGAATCAGTAAAACAGAACCTTGTCTTTTTGTCACACATTGTGACATAGAGAAATATTGAATTGCTAAAGTTCTTTCACAAAGACAAATTCCTCAAAATCTTACTTTCAGTTTTTATTTTACCCTTACCGTGATATAACCTTTTTTTTTATTACTTACCTTCCAAAAGCAACAGGGCCACCATTAAAATCTTAAAAATCAGCAAGGTAGTCTTGTTTCTAGTCATGTGCCTGGAACATCCACTATCAAACAATTACTTTATTCTTTAGTGCTCCCTTTGTGATAATCTGCCATTAAAAGAAAGAGATTAGTTTCTCTTAGGGAACTCAAGCGGTTTGGGCTTGTGTCTGCCTAGTTGATCTTTGAAAGTGTAACAATTTCCAAAGGACTGTGGGGATCAATATTCGTATTTGGATCCACCCTGGGTTCTTCTCTGTGGTCTCCAATTACAACCAGCTAAGGGACTTAACAGCAGTTTCCCTTTTTCCACCAACAGTTATAATGCATTTACTTGCAGTATTAAACTTTTGATTGAAACATTTGGTATAAAGTACTGTTGTCTTTTTGAAAGGCCTTGTGGATGGAGAATGAGTTTTTTGAAAAACATTTGCTGGTCTAACTCTATTCACAATGGGCTTAACAGTATTAACTTTCATGGCAGTATTTTTTAATACTGTCTTTCTGTTAACACTTTGCCCTAACAGTTTCTTAAAATTTTTACGTTCTGCTAGTCTAGCAGTATTACCGGAATTATACCTGTTTAGTTAGTATGCTGAAGGATCAAATTGGTTTTGTTTATTCACTATTTGCACATTTTTCAACCATTGTTTATCGTAAGCTTTTATTGCAAATCCTCTATCTCATGAAACCACAATCTCTAATCAAATCTATGAAGATACCACATACAAAACATGCTTTTTCAGCAAACCCATGCCCCAAATCTTTCTTATCAACTTTAGGTTTTTGACTATGTGTATACTTACTCTTAACATTTTCCCTAGGATTTTTTACTTGCTGATTAGCAAAACTAGGTGATTCTTGTTGTTTTGTTGGTATAACTACACCTCTCATCAATATTACTGTACTCATACTCTCTTGATAGGAGCTAGGACAACCTTAGGTTTACTTTTTACATTTGACACAATTATTTTTTGGGGGGGGTGGGACAACTGGTTGACACTAATTAGAGCGGTTCTTCAATATGTTAGATCACAGGTTTCAAATTGACTTGATTGTGATTCAGTTTCTTTTGTTTGAGTCTGTTTGGACCATAGGTAAACTTTGAATATCTACTTCTACTTCAGGTCCTGAAGGCATGTTTTACCTGTCATGGGTGGGGTCAGCATGCATTCCCTGCTGCTGTAACAACCTATCATACAATGGTTGGTTTTCTTCTCACTCCTTTTTTTCATAAAAACCTTTGACAAACACTTCATTTCATAACTCAAAATTCAATCATATATGTGATCCCCATAACCATGCCACAAACTTAACAGTAGCCTAACATTTTTGGAATTTAGAAGTTTACTAAGATTTAGAAGATTATGCCATTTTTCTACTTTAGCCTTTAAATCCTTCTTTTTCTTTGTTGAGCTTTATGCTTAAAATTTTTATGGTATGGGTTAGAAAATCTGTTTATCATTAAATCTATTTTCATTAAACTTTATCTTTTGTTCATACCAAAGTGTCCCTTGTTGATGAGAAACTGAACTGTGCTTCACTTTCTTAAGACCTGAGAGTATGCTTTTATTTCTATGCTTGCATCATAAGTTGTCTCTTTGAGCTTCATACAATTTTTATGACTAGAATTAGTACTTTACACTTATTTTAACATGAAATTACCTCTGTGTCTGAGTCTGAGCTGTTGCAAGCCATCAAAGCATAATCTTCATCTTCTGAATGATGTGTCCAATCCACACCTTCTCCATCAACTGTCACCAATGCCTTAGAATCCTCCTTTTGTCCAGTTCTGCTCCCATCCTTGTTTCCAGAATTCCATGCATCCCTCCTCCTGTTATCTTGAGTTCCAAAAAACTACACTCTCTTATAAAGGCCCAAAAAAAAAAAAAATATGACTATCTTGTGGCAATTGTAGCATTCCACTTTGGTTTTATCAAAGCCAACAGCTTCTTTTGCATCAAATTGTAACTTTCTTCTGTCTTCTTGTAAAATGTTTTCATTCTTATTTGATATCTTGGCCACATTGCCACTTCAGGCTATTTCTTCAAGGTCATATTCATCAATCTGTTCCAAGTCCTCATGATCCAGTTGAGGGCAGCTAGATTGATTAGCAAGAAGTGAGTATGATGAAGTTTGTTCATACTTAGTGTTTTGACCAGAAAGATTGGGAACACTATAAGCGTAATAATTAATTAGTACTGCTTGGTGTTCTCAGAGACAAAAGCTATTTTTGGTGGGCTGAGGATGTTGATGCAGTAGGGATCATTTTATATCACTTCTTAAAGACTCTTAGTCTATTGTATAAATCATCAAAAACTAAGACTGCTACCCCTGGTTTGGTTTCATAATAAGGGAAACTTGTGACCAGGCAGAAGGTAGAGATCTTAGGAACTTTTGATTAGCATCATCAGTAGATTACAAACACCCATGTCTCCATAATATCTAACTGCTTAGAAGACTTTGGAACTGTAATAACCTTTGTGAAAGCCCTTTGTGTTGGATACAGAGAATCTTCCAAACTGTTGCTTCAAGATATACTTTTGCATCTTCTTGGATTCGTTATTTCCAACTAAAATCTAGATTTGGATTGGCATCCCACGTTTCATTTTGCATCCTGTAATCTTATGGAACTTAGACAAGATGATCTTCTGGTAGGGCCTATATGCAAGGTGGTACTTGCTTTTTCTCTCTCTTTATCTGGATACAATATCTTCGCAGTTCTTGGAGGCAAAACTTAATTTGTCCCTGATGTATCTAGTAGTGATTGAACTGGTACCATTCCATTTTGTATAACTCCCAGATTGGATAGTCTGTTGGGCCAAATAGTGCTCCATCTTCATAGCCCAGATTTCATATTCTCCCTTCTTTGAGAATAGGCAAATGTTAGTTAAAACTTTTGAGGAGTTTGTTGGTTGGTGTTTGTGATGTTGGTGGAGGTGGTGGTGGTTGGTGGAATTTCATATTGTGATTTATGATGCTAGACATGTTTAGTTTAGTAGAATGAGTGTTTGATTTGTTTGTTCTTATTATTCAGAGTTTCTACTGGCTCTGATACACTTGTGATGTCCCTCTTGGAATAGATCTCTGTAACCTATTAAGGTTGATAGCCAATATGTATAAATACAACTGACCTATATAGAACACTGATTACGAATACTATATGTGTTAATGCGGAATCTTAAACACAAGTATAAGAAAAACAATGTATAAACTAAATACAACTTTATTAATCTGCCCTTTGAACGATTACAGATTACTAAACTATTTTTTGATATGATATTGTATGAGATTTCTTTAGGTCGTTTCTAACTATGCTCAGAGAATCCTTTTATAGACTAAGGATAAACTCTCACAAGCTTACAAATCGCTAACAGATAACACATATCTTTTCCTAGAATATCTCTTTACATATCTCATAAACAGTACTAACTTATTTTCTAACTACTCGGTATAACTAAATTTAACAGTACTTACATTTGTACCGTCGTACTAACTATAACCTAACAGTCATAACTATTTGTACTATCGTTCTAACTTCTAAACATAATCCTAACAATTTTGAGCTTAAAAAGCTCACTTTCTGTTTTCAGTAGTTTCAAAAGCTCTTAGAGAGCTTATTTCTCACTTTCAGCTTATGTTGTTTTTATAAAAAGTGCTTAAAATGTGCGTTCTATAAGTTCCAACTTTTGGTTTTCAAAAATAAAAAAATTTCAAAAAAAAGGGTGTTGCCAGCCTAGAACCCGCGACCTCTTGCTTATATGCCCTAAGTGTTAACCAGTGTGCTTCAATAGCTCATCTGGTTAACCTTCTTTTCATTTAATTAATATAGGCAATTTCATTTTCCTTTTTAATATATAAGCCGTAGCTTGTTTGCTTAATTTTCGGACTTATTTGTTAAGCTGTGAGCCTTTTCTTATTTTTCCTTTGATCTTTATAGCTTTTTAGATTTTCCCTGAATTTTTGGTAATTTTCCATAAAGTAGATTATTTTTAATCATTTTTCTTAGGATTTAATTTTTGAAAAATCATAAAAAATAGAAAAAAGTTTCAGAAAAATACAAAAAAATAGTTTTTAGCATTAGATTAAATACTTTTAGGTTTACATTCAGAAAAATCATTTTCAACACTTTTAGATTTTAATTTTCATTTTTGAGCTTTTAATTTTAATTTTAAAAATAGGATTTTAATTTTAAAAATAGTTAAAAATAGTTTTCTGAGTTTTTATGTTATTTTAGACTTTTCTAAGTTTAAAAATCATTTTTCTTAATTTTTAGGACTTAATTTGCTATTTTTTAGGATTTAATTAGATTAAAATAGTTTTTAATTCATAATAAATTCAAAAATTATCAAAAAAATATTTTTCTTTTTCCTAAAATTTTCTTTTGTCCTATTTTAGGTTTAAAAATTTAGTTTTAGTTTTTAAAGTCTTATTTTGTCTTACTTGCTTACTTGTCACGTTTTATTTGTTCCCGTTAATTATCTTAGTTCATTAATTGCTTTTTAATTACTTATTTTAATTGTGTTTTTAATTGGTAGTTATCGATAATCAAAAATATCTTTTCTCTCATTCAAGTCATAATCCAAACTAAGGCGTGGTTTCAATTTCACAAGTCGTTGGGGAAACGACCCGGGAAAGCATACTTCCCGGTTTAATACGTATTATATTATATATATATCTTTTAGAGTGGATTTTTCTTAAGGGAGACTTTGGGAAAGTTATTAATTGCTCTTTTGGAATATAGTATATTTTATATATAGTAAAATACTACTATCAATTTTTGGCGCCGTTGCCGGGGACTTGTGTTAAAGATTCCGTCGTTTACGTTTGTTGATTTTGGTTTGAAGATCCTTTCGTCCTCGAAAGTTTCATTTTTGTTAAATATTTCAAAAATCTAAAAAAAATATATATAAAAGTAAAAAAAATATTTTCTTTTTCTTTTTAGTATAGTTATCATATAAAAAAAAATCAAAAATATAAAAAAAAATTGTCCTTAAAAAGAAATAAAATCTACAAAGTTGGTAAAAGAACACCAACATATAATACTCTCAATCGAGGTATTATCATTGCAATTTCTGGTGAACTTGAAAAGTTCTCAAATCGAACCAAAGATTTTAAAACTTGCCATTTGTGTCATTTACGAGGTACGGCTCATCTTAAGAAGCAATTTTTAAGAGTTACCGTGAAGTAATTCGATTATTTGGTTTAAGTTGTCTTTCGTGTATCCGTTTAAAATAGATTGTTAAAAAAAATTCAAAAATCCAAAAAAAATTAGTGTAATTTTTGTTTTCTTTTTAATTTCTTTTCTCTATTTTTAGTGCATGCGCACTCGTTCTCAAGCTCGTAATCGAAATCGTCGACAACAACAAATAACACCGGTTATTGTTGAGGAACCCGAGTTTCCAATGGCCGACAATCGTACCATGGCTCAAATGTTACAAGCTCCCATCGAGGGATACGAAGATGCAATTGTTGTTCCACCGATAAATGCAAACAATTTTGAACTTAAACAAACTTTGATTAATCTTGTTCAAAGTAATCA
>BQNB010145363.1:0-16727 GCA_026074375.1 Tanacetum coccineum
CAGCAAGTCTTTTTCTTTCCTCCTCTTCTTCCCATTCAGCTGCAACTTTTCTAGCAACTTCTTCATCATTTGCAGTCTCAGCAGCTCTTAATTGTTGAAGAGTAAGCTTCTTCTTTTTGGGTTCTTCCTTCATTATACCCTTACCTTTATCTTTTGGATCAAGAATTAGAGTTGGTGATTCAGGTCTTTCTTGCTCAGGAATATTACCAGGAATGGTAATTCCTGCTCCTCTTCTTGGTCTTGTGATATTAACCAAGACATCAGCAATTGAGGTATCATCTTGAATGAACTCATCAGACTCATCTTGAAAGGTTGAAGGACCAGCTTCATCTTCCACTTCTTTCATTGAAGGTTCAGTACTTAGATTTGCTCCAGCAGTACTTAGATTTGCTCCAGCAGTACTTTCATTTACCTCAGCAGTACCTTCATTTACTTGAGCAGTACCTTCATGAACTTGAGCAGTACCTTCATGAACTTGAGCAGTAATAGTATCATCAACATCCATCATTTGAGAATCACCTGAATTAACATTATCTTCATTCAAACCAGTACTTCCATCAGAGACTTTCTTCCTCCCCTGTTTGAAAGAAGATGATTTCTTTTTATGTGCCTTCTTAAGCTTTTTCTTCTTAGACAAAGAAGCTTTAAGCTTGACAAAAGAACTGTATTCAGCAACCACAGGCTTAACTTTCTTCACAAGGATCTTTATCTTTGTCTTAAGCCTAAGAATTTGAGCAGCTTGTTTAGCAGTTTGCTTTTTCAGTTTGAGAACCTCTCTAGTTAAACCATAAAGATCAAGATTTCCCTCATCTCCTCCAGATGTCTGATCCTCATCTGTGGGAGTATAATCATTGGAGAAGGCTGATCTTTTCTGAAAGCAACGAGACTTGGATTTTTCGCCTTTTTACAGCTGAGACCGATCATCACTTACTGTGAGCGCTCATTTTTTCTTTATGTGAAGCACATACCCGCACTGATGGAGTATTGTCAAGTTCTTCAGTATGCAATGGGATGTTGCAGCACTCCCTTTAGAACGTCTGATCAGTAGACAACTTCTAACATAGGCAGGAACTAGGAGTTTTAGAGGTTGTGAGCCTTCCCGAAAATTAGGAGCTACACTTGTCATAAAGGTAAAACTTTTGGTGGTTTACAAACAAATTGTTGGTCATGAAATTTTGAGGTTTGGTATTACCCTCAAGCTGTTTTACTTCAAGAAACGGTTGTAAATGAACTTGGTGTTTACATCAAAAAGGTTGCTATCCTTGAGATTCCTTAACATTCATTATAATCAGCTTAGAGGAAGTTGAACTTCTGAATTTGAGGCTAGTCTACAGGCGTATGCAATATTTGTCCCAAAAATTGATCCCATGACATGTACTCTTAGAGCTTAGGGACAATGAAGTAATGTATGGACACCAAGTTTATTTTCCATCTGTCTGGACTCTAAGGAGTGTGGTTTGTTAGAAAAAAGTCGAAAAGAGAGTAGTGGTAAAAAGACTGATCATCATATCCAATATCCCTTAAATGGCATTCCCAAAGAATTACCTGATTATCAAAACAGTTTGTTGCGTGCGTCTTCATCATTAAACATAAAACATAGTCAGCGAACTTGAAAGCTTCTGAACAACAGTATCTTCTTTCCTGCTACGCTTAGCTTAATCGTGAGCGACTTTCATTATTAATATGCTCCTTTCGCCTAGTTTTCATTCCTAAAGACATTGTGAATCCACTTTTGAATCACATCCGGAGACTCCAAACATTAAGAGCATGTTCACATATACATCCAGTGAGAAAGTCAATATAACTTCAGATGAAAAATCAGCATTACGACTCTGTCTTCGCAACCCCCACAAGAAATTCATAATTTGTTTGTTATGTAGGAGTTCGTGATAGCCATTGTCTCATAAATAACAGTGAAAATGAATTAGGGTTCGCGAGTCGAAAGATGAAAGTATGACATCGAAAGATTAAGTGTGAGATTCTTGGAATTGTAGGGGAAGTATTGATAGGGTAGAGAAGAAATACACTGCCATCAAAGTAACCGTTAAGAGTTACAGTTTTAACCCTCAATTGTGACCGTGAACTGACACGGCTATAAACAGTACTATTCAATGCCTAGCAGTATACTTTTCAAAGCAGAGCAATAGCTTCAATATGGTCTACTTAGCAGTACTTTGTTTTTATGAAGCATTTAGTTGATCAAAATCATAATATTAAAATCTTCAATCTCAGATAGCTCTCTTCAAATCCAACCATGAATTCACACGATAGTAGCAAAAAATAACCACAATTTCTCATATCTTAAAAAAAGTCAATCATCTAATGACTTTTATACCTCCCCTTAGAAATAGCATCAAAATTCTTCTTTCAAAGTCCATTATTTAAAGCCAATCCCTCCCCTTGTAACGTAGCTATGGGTGTCATCATTCCAAATATTAAACACCAAAGAGTTGAACCTAGCCAAGTCAAATCCTTTGGTTTTAGTAAATCTCACATCCATGATTATCATCTGTATGTACCTTGACCACCATTGATTAGCATTTGATCTAACAATCGTGATGAAGTGATTTTGCCTGATCTGAATGTGCTTAGTCTTTGAATGGAAAACATGATTTTTCACAATGCATATGGTACTCTCATTGTCTATATGAATATCAGTATTCATGAAATTGAAACCATAATCAAAAAGTTGATTTTGCATCCAAAGAACCTGTCCACAACAACTTGCAGCTGCTACATATTCTGCTTCAGTAGATGAGATAGCTACAATTGTTTGTTTCTTGCACTTCCAAGAGACCAAACTCTCCATTCCAAGATATTGACATTCCACCAGATCAGTTGATCCCTCTTATCATGATTGTTATCCCGCATAATATCACTTATTTGAAAAGGCTTCTAAATGAAAAGGAGAATCCTTGGGATACCATAAACCCAATTTAGGTTGATGTTTGAGATACCTAAAGATCCTTTTCACTGCATTCATGTGGGAAACTTTTGGAGTGACTTGAAATCTTGCACACAGACAAACAGCAAACATAATGTCTGGTCTTGATGCAGTCAAATACATAAGACAACCAATCATTGATCTGTAAAGATGTACATCAACATCTTCACCTTCTTCATCTTTCCCAAGAGCTTTATGAGCTTCAATTGGTGTAGTAGCTGGCTTAATTGTTTGAAGTAAATTTGTGAAGATATCTTCACATACTTGTCTTGACTTATGAAGAATTCCTCCACATTATTTTGGCTTTAACTTGAAGTCCCAAAAAGAAAGTAAGTTCACCCAATGAACTCATTGTATAACTCCTTTTGCATTAGCTCTTTCAAATTCCTTAACCATGGATGTCTTAGTGGACCCAAAGAATAAGATAATGTCCATCCACTTAGACTTGAAACCTATATAATATCCTTTCTGTCCCTTTTGATAAAATAAAAACAAGGTGTTTCTATCAATAGACCTTCTCTCTAGCCATGTTTCAAAAGGAAAAGTTAGAAGCCTCTCATTACCATGCTCTTAGGAGCTTGTTGTAATCCAGAATAATGCCTTTGATTACCTTATAGCTTTTGTTTGGATGACATTTGAGGATTGCAAACCTGGGGGTTTTTGATTGACATTAAACCTCTTCTGTGAGATTCTGCATACAAAATGCACCTATACTTCTTGCACATTCCATTTGATAAATGTGAGAATCCCTAAAAAAGATGCAAAGGCCAAAATTTTTGTCTGATGGCTTCAATTCTGGCAACTGTGTTGCAAAAAAACTTTCTCATAAATCTTATCTCACCTTTTTCCTGTCTATATCCCTGTGCTACAAGTCTTGACTTTTTTTTTGATGATAGTACACTCTTATTCATCTCTTTAGTTTCTGAAGACCATTTTAGTTGCCAATAACTCATTTTCCATCTGGTTAATCACATCAACACCATACATTCTGTCAGCTTCTTGAACTGAAAGCTAGTTCTTCTTGCATTGCTTCATACCCAATCTTTCATCTTTGGCAATGATTTGGTATTCTGGTGTGTTATCTTCTTGGGGTTCTTCTTGAGAGATAAAAAGCAAGCATATCATGCATGGTTCTGTGATCTTTGTGATTTGTTCTGTTTTGCTTACAAATAAATGCTCATACCCAAATGGCTTGTTGTGGGGGTTAGAGTTAGCTTGGCAGCTATTTTCTTGTTTTACACTCCTGAAGCAGTAAGGGCACTGTTCACAATGAATGATCTAACTTTGTGGATGATTTTTATGAATTCTAAGTGTTGAAGAAGAACTAACATCTATGGTGTTATCCATATTGTTGAGATCAGGATCTATCTCTTCCTCAGTATCTTTATTTTCATCATCAAAGGAATTTCCATGAAAAATTCCATTCCTTAGGAAAATCATCATCAGGACTCTGATGAGATCATAAATTCTCTTTGCCTTTTTCTTTTCTCTTTTAAGAATGCAATTCCTTGATTTTACATTGAGTATTGAGCAATTGATCTCTGGAAGCATCGATTATCAAACTCCTTTTTCCTGTACGATCTTTGGTTAGTTTCTATAGTCAATGGAACTTCTTTAACAACAGTACTTTCATTAGAATTCTTGTTCTGAGCATCATTTGTAATGGCTTCTGAATCAGCTTTGTTCCCAATGAAGCTTGAACCATGAACTATAAACTCGTTGGATACAATCTACATCATCAATGTCAATAAAACAAAACACCACCAGTCAACACTACAATTGGTTGTTCTTACAGCTGTTTCTCCATTATATTAACTTGATTTTCTTTCCTTACAGGAATGTAGTTCAGTGAAGGAGGGGATAGAATGATCAAGGTCAAACATCCAATCAGGACGTTTCTTTTCTGATTTCATCTGATCCTTCAAGAAAATCCTACATGAAGACAATCCTTGTACTTTGTCTGGTGACCCATTGTACACTCTAAAACCTTTGCTGTTTGGAGTAACCCATACAAATATCACTTCCTATGATTTTCCTTCCAAAATTTACTCAAATGATAGCCATGGTATTCAATATAGTCCGTAAAGGACATCCAATATGGTTTCATGAAGCTGATGTTAGGAGATTTTCCCATTTAACTATCATAGGGATGTTTCATTTGAGGTTTAGTCATCCTAATTTCCATGTTTTGAGTTCATAACAGCAAGTATGTACTGCTTCAGCACAGAATTTGAATTGGTAGAAAGTGAATTGCAAAGCATGGTTCTAGCTGCCACATGGATTGTCCTATTTCTTTCTTTCAGCAACACCGTTTTGCTGGAGGAGTCCTTAGTTGCATTCTGTACTCTCTCTGTGATTCCTTTCTTGGCACAAAATTTCATTCATCAACTTATTTTGACTCCGATGTCCTAATGGTCACACCTTGGATGGTCTTCACTTTTCGTCCTTAGCTTGTTTTCCTAAGGGGCCCATATATCAATTCATGAAGTACGTCATATGTCTCATCTTTGGGGACAACGGAGGGGGGAAAAACACCTCAGCTAAATCAACTGCAATCATCAGGTTACCACTAAAGCAAGTACTTTTTCCTGTTGTTCAAACTTTCTTTTGTTACTGAAACATGTCCAAATAAATCGCACATATGGAGCACTCTAAGGGGTTCTCTAGACTATTTTTTCTCCTCAAGGGCTTCTCTGCAAGAAGGCCTTATGTTGTTTACACTTTTAACAGCCAGACATGAATGATACATGTTTGAATGTCTTAGAAGGTTAAACCTCTGACCAGATTCTCTTAAATCCCAATTTGTTTTGATATTCTGGAAGTTATGTGCTCCTAATCTTCTGTGCCAATAAAAATAGCTTCGTCTTCAGAGTGCTTTTAAAACCTAAAAGGTTACTCCTTCCAGAAGGAATGATACTTTTGAGATAAGAATGTCGTATACATAATTGCTTTCTAGTGGAGCTCTGAGAAGCACAAGAGGTTTCATCAACAATCTTTAAATTTTGGTGAGAGAAAATGTTAGACATATCGTCATCAGTAAACGGAGAAACATTATGCTATTTTGTCAACAGATTGAGACGCAGATTAGGAGATTGAGATTTGAGTTCACTTTTCATTTAGCTGACATTCTCAAAATCTATGCATGAGTGTTCTTGATGGTTCCCTTTTGCCTGTGATCTTCCTCCTTTAGGATCATTACTACCAAGTAAGCTACATATACCTCGCTTTGACTCTCTTGTGAAATCTGAAAGAGTTTGTCCTTGTCTTACTGTCATACTTCCAGAGCAACCACTTATCAAATCTTAGCATGATCTTTTAGTTCCTCTTCTGCGATTGCCCTGCAACACACAAATTAAAGGAGTTAATCTCTATTAGGAAACCACAAGTCATTATGACTTGGAATTCCCACTAATGAAGTTACATACTCCAAATTTCTTGAGTTATGTAGATCCATTATTCTTGTTGCCTATGATCTAGAATAAGCCCCTTGATCTCCATGTTTTATGTTGGACTTGTCACAAAGCTCCCTTTTTCACCCTTAGTCTGTGAAGTACTGCTTGTGTCCCAGCAGTACTTTCTTTCTTAACCCATTTAGATTTTATAATTGGCTTTGGGCTTTTTGGTCCTGTCAACAGTTCTTGTATTGAAAAAACCTGTGGGTGTAATAAGAGCTTGAAGCTCTATTTGGTCTTACAATTATCCCATGTCTTCGGATAATAAGGGTCTACAAACTTGTTGCCTATAACACTGGTCTTGGGAAATAATGGCCTTAGCAGTACTTTGTGAAAAAGTACTGCTTTTGATCACATTTGGATTGAGCATCCACAGGCTATGTGTGTTGTTGACTTATTGGGTAAGATATGCAGACTTTTTAGCGGAGCTACTTTGTCGAAGTTGGTACTGCTTCGTGGATATTTTGATCTAACAGGTTAACTTTTCAAAACCCTCCGCTGTATAAGTTACTGCTGAATGGGATTTTGTTAAAAAAAAAAGACTTTCTTTGATGAGGGCATTGGCCACTAATTAGTCACTTGTGATGAAACTTTCTGTGATTTACCCTTCTTGTGTTATTCCAAACTGATCTTGAGTCCCTTGAACCCTGTGTTTCCAATGGTTTAGTGTTTTTGGGTCTTGTTTGAGGTTTTCTTTATGTAGATCACATCATTGATTAAGTGATTAGGACTGTAAATACAATAGCTTACTTTACCATCTCTGTTTGTACCCAAGTCCCCTTCTCCTTGATCTTTGACCAAAACTATCCTTACTCCTAGGTGATTTGTTTTCAGAAGATGTTTCTGATTTCAAAACAGTTTGCTTCTTAATTTCTGAAAATCCTAGTGGAACCTCTTCATCATCACTATCAACCCAATCTTCAATAATGACCTTGTTTCTATCAATGTTAGACTTAACAGTATTCTGGGTTTGTTCTTTGTTTTTGATTAAGTCATCTCTGTTTTTAGATTCACAAGATTTATGATCTGTTCCACTAGACTCTGAAGGTTTGTTTTGTTAATCACTTATTCTGAATTGCTCTAGTAATGCTCATCTTATCCTGTTAATAAAAGCGAAATCTGCCCTAGGTGGAATAATTGTACCTGTGGGTGGAGGTACTGCTTTGTATGCCTTTCTATTTTGCTCTTATGGTCAAGGAAGGGGTTGGCTTCTTTTGTTTTGTGGGTTAGATGTAAGGGTTGTTTAGTGTTAATAATGTTCAGTTTGTGTTTGTGAATTAGGTTTATGGGATGTATAGAAGTTTTGAGGGATAATCCTAATTAATGAAAGTTATGATGTTTATTAAAGTTCAGGTGTTAGTTATGATGTTTAGAATTGGTTAAAGTACTTAATACTGCTAGGCTAAACTTAATACTGCTAAGCTAAGTTAAAAATGCTAGCTAGTACTTATTAAAACCTTATTAAAAGTGAAACAAGCTGAAAATAAGCAGAGGGAGAAAAAGCCACGGTTTAATAAGCAGTTTCTATAAGCACTCTTTAAGCTACTAGCCAAAAACAATGAAGCTTAAACTTCTATATTAAACAGGAAATGCATAACATTAATGAATAGGTTACTCTGGCAAGATGGTAACCCGCTTGACTTCGATAAGGGAGGTCGCGGGTTCGATTCCTACAGGGGCGTAACATCCTTTTTTATAAGCATTTTTTTAGCTACTAGCAACAACAATGAAACTTAAACTTCTATATTAAAACGGAAATGCATTCAATTAACGTATAGGTTGCTCTGGCAAGATGGTAACCCGCTTGACTTCTGTAAGGGAGGTCGCGGGTTCGATTCTTGCTGGGGTGTAACATCCTTTTTTATTTTCTTGTTATGAATATATTGGTTTTTTTTGGGTATTTAGTCACATACAACTAAGCATAAAGTGACAAAGTGTTAATAAGTGTGACCATATAGTGTTTAAAGTGACGAAATGTCTATTTTGTGTGACTATTGATCATCAAATGGCCACATCAATTTGATGTTTGTGTGACATTTTGATATTTAGCCAACAAAGCAATGTTTGTTTTGGGTATTTAGTCACATACAACTAAGCATAAAGTGACCAAAGATTTTAATAAGTGTGACTTATGATGTTTAAATTGAAGAAGTGTATATTTGTGTGACTATTGTTCATCAATGGCCACCATGATTTGAAGTTTGTGTAACCTTTTATACTATTTAAGCCCACACAAAGCATAGTTAGTTTTGTGTATTTAGTCAATACAAAACTAAGACTAAGTGACCAAAAGTGTTAATAAGTGTGACCATCATGTTGTTTAAACGTGAAGATAATATGTATTTTGTGTGGACTAAATATTTATCCAATGGACACATAGTTTTTTGTTTGTGTGGCATTTTGTAATATTTAGTCACACAAAAGCATGTTTTTTTTAGGTGTTTGTCTCATACAAATAAGATAAAGTGGCCAAAAGTGTTATTAAGTGTGACATATGGTGTTTAATTGAAGAAATATGTCATTTTGTGTGGTACTTATTAATCATCCATTGGTCAAACGAATTTTATATTTGTGTGGCCTTTTGTAATATTTTGTCACACAAAACATGTTTGTTTTGGGTATTTAGTCACATATAATTAGCATAAGTAGCCAAAAGTTGTTTATAAGTGTGGACTATATGGTGTTTAAGTTGAAGATATATGTATTTTGTGTGAACTATTGATCATCCTATGGCCACATGAATTGATGTTGTGTGACCTTTTGTCATTATTTAGCCACACAAGCATGTTTGTTTTGGGTATTTAGTCACATACACAAAGCATAAGTGACCAAACAAAAAGTGTTAAATAAGTGTGACCATCTATTGTTTTAAATTGAAGAATGAAATGTGTATATTGTGTGAATATTGATCATCAAATGGCAACATGGAATATTATGATTGTGTGACAAATGATTAGTGTGACCATATATGCATTTGGTCACCAATGTTAGAAGTAAATGTGGTCTAAACACATTAGCTTTTGGCAAGCTAACACAAACTAAACTTTAGACACACATATTAAGTTACGTGACCATATGTAACAGAATTTGGCTACACTAAAATAATGTGTGACAAAATGTTTAGTGTGACCATATGTGACATTTAATCACATTGTTCAAGTGTGTGACAAATATTTGTACACTATTTATGGTATATCGTGACCAATGCTTCAAGCTTATTGTATTGTCACACGTTCGAAATTCATATGTGACCAAACAATATTAGTCAGTTACTTTTAGCCTCATGAATGTTCGAATGTGCTGTGGGCAATACAGTTCTGTTGGTCACATGATAAAAAATGTTCATATGTTTGTGACTAATTTAGTAAATGTGTCCTTTTTTGGTTACTTTGGTCACATAAATATGTGAATGTCGTGGCCGTCCTTTTGCCCATGTGTGACCAAATCCACTTTTTGTACTAGTGATTCCAGACTCTAGATTTACTTGGTCCGTATCACTAGATCCAGTTGAATGATAGGTCGCATACAAAAGCGCGTAAACAAGTATAAATTGATAAACATAAACAAGCATTCAATGATAAATCAAGAAATCAAGATAAACAAATACCAAACATTAAGATCTTCATAATAATGGCTAATACCCAAAAAGGTATTAGCTTCAAACGTCATAAATAATTACAAAACCAATTATTTAGCAAGGTAAAGTACCGAGGTACGAATTATACAAAAAACGAAATGATTACTAAAGTATATGGAATTAACGTTGTTCTTATGGAGGTGATAACATTTTGCTCCACTTTTTGCTCTTTATTCTTCCCTGAAAATTGAACCTTTTACTTAGTTTAGATATCGAAGACTATGATTTAGCAACTGGGAAATGAAAACTTCATTTTTGAGTCTTTATTTATAGTGTCGAAAAAGACTCGAAAAACGTATCTGGCAGTCGATACGCTTCGTTTTAGGCTGGTTTCCTTGAAGTAGCGTGCTATGTTTATAATAAAATTATTGATATCATTCTATTTACTTGTTATACTGTAATCTTCTTTAGTTATCTTCAGGATACGGGCATGGAAGTTAGACAGGGGGATACGCCGTATTAAGAATTGGTCAAACGCGTTAGTTTTTTTGTTGAAGTCAGGCGCTGATACGCCGTATCTCTTTTGGTTGGATTCGGCGTATTGGTCATAAATTAGCAATCTTCAAATGTCTTTGTTTTAGCTCCAAATTATGCGCCTTTTAGCTTGTCTTCACAAAACACTCCTGAATTACTGCATTTATCAACTTTAAAGCAATTAAGTACCAAATAATGCAATAATTATATAAAAGTGGGCAAAACAGATGGGATAAATGATATAATAAAGTGATGTTATTTGATGTCATCAAATATCCCCCCACTTGAATTCTACTTGTCCTCAAGTAGACTTTAGAAAAAGTTTCAGTTTATGAAAATGTGTCCCAACAGAAGTTGAGGATTTTCCGCTTAAGCATCGTTTTGTCTTAATCACCTGTACATAACCACGCTCCTCACGAAATATGGAAATGAAAACACTCAGATCACTCGACTAATCTAGGGTGCAACATTTAATTAGTACGCTCAATTGCTCGGTCTTGATTAGTTTCGTATCATAGGCTTGGCAAGGATACACATCTCTATCGCTAAATCTAAGGAGAAACAAGTCAAAAGATAAATTGGGTTAAGAAGGCTTAGGGTTGATCATTCATTAGTCTTTCACCATAAGTACCATACCAACAAGGCAGCTATATCGTATATACACGACTGTAATGATGGAATAGACATATACAATCCGATCACAACCCTATTTGTGTTTAACCAGCGATTAAGATGAAGAACAATATAGGGTAGGGAGCTTCTAACTTTCACCAAAAGTCGTCATCCAACAAGGCAGCTAAGACATGCATACATGGCCGTAACGACAGAATAGACATGCATGCTCGAACAAGTCCTCGTTTGAGTAGACATTAAGGTTAGTTGCTAGGAAAGGGAAGTAAAATGGGTGTTTAAACAAAATTTATGAAACAAATAGATTAAACCAACAAATAAGGTACGGTTGCTAGTAACTTTCCCCCGACCATTCCATGACAAAGACTTGAACATATAGAAAAATGCCTCGATCATAGAAATAACAAAGACAACCTAAGTTGGCGTTCCCATAACGGTCAACTTCCCTTACATCTCGATCTTTACATACTTTTACATAATAAGTGGTGATATCGGCCACTTTTTACAAGACTTTACATCGTTTATTTTTGTAACGTATCAACGAATAATCGATCCTTCCAAGTGATTCATTCGGTATAAACTTCTTTTGAGCCGACTATTTTTCTTCCTTCTCTTTTTTGCTTTTTCTCTTTTTTCATTTTTTTACAATACATCATAAATCTCGGTTTTATTCCACCGTCTTCACTATCATAATTCGTCCGGATAATCTTTTCCTTGTAACACTTCTTCTTTGGACATGATTCATAATTGCGAAAGTAGCAAAACTTACGAGCTACATATTTTTCCCATTGCATTGTGCAATTTCCCGACCATTACAGAGATAGAAAATTTTCACTTTGACACTGGAAATACAAAACTTTACACAAAAGCAACTAGCAACTTTGATTAGAATAGGCTTAATCTACACGGTAGGCTAAGGTGCAAAGGTGTAACAAAACATATAATATGGTGTAGAAAAAGAAAGGAATGGCTCAACAGGTTATTCTAAGGGATCTTACTCTAAAAATGAGAGTAAACAAAGGGTTACACGGAAGTTAACTAACCAGTGTGGTTAGTTATATTTACGACATGTAGGCTATTGGTTTAATCCTAGAAATTATTCAGTTGAATATGTTCCTCCATCTAAATCTATAGTACTCATCATTGCGGTCTCGGGTGATATACCAGGCCAAGTTCTAAATTCCACTACATCACCGGCACACTCATAATTTTGTGGAATTTTTAGTTAAACATTTAGAAACGGAATAGGCTTAATTCTCACAATATGCATCAAGGGTTAAAGTGCGCTAGGTAATGTAACTAGTGATTTTTACAAAAGTCGTGCTACAAAAAAATTAATTTGGCCTATTTTTAAGCACTTTTAAGCTCGTAGCATGTTATTTTGTAAAAAAGAAGACAAATACGTTCTAATTCTCCATCCCCCCACTTAAATTATACAACGTCCTCGTTGTATAGATAAAACAATTAAGTAATAAGGGAAAATAGAATTAGAATGGAAAAGTTCCTGATGTTTTGCTCCTGATAATTCTCCAAGATGAGTTTTTAAGGAAAAGTGTGTTGATGAGGCGTCAGAATACCCATTAGAGTTTAACACACGCATCAGAGTATACCATATTGTTAATTTCCTTACAGCAAGGTTCTACATAAAAGATTAGAAGACAACCTGCAACTCTATCTATGTTTATAATGTGAAAAATAAACACACATACTATACATGTAGTCAATACGATGTATCCCAAACCCAAGGATATGCCATATGGAAACCTACAAAAACAATTAATTTTTTTTTAAAATGTTGGAAACTAAATACTGGAATTTAAAGGACTGATAACGTTCAGACAGGTCCATACACCGTATCCATAGGGGTTCGATACGCCGTATGGACTGTCTGGAAGATAGACTCGATAACAAAAAGATAAATTCTGGGTTGTCTCCTGGCAAGCACTTTTGTTTTTGTGAGAGTCTTTAAGTTAGACTCCCTTTAGCCTCATGTTATACCATTCTTGAATTTTATAACTTCATCATCCTCTTTGTCAATGTTACCTCCGTAATATTTCTTTAATCGTTTTCCATTGACCTTAAAGCTAAACCCGTCCTTGTCTGTGATTTCTACAGCCCCGTGCGGATACACTATTTTAACAATGTTTGGACCGCTCCATTTCGACTTAAGTTTTCCAGGGTACATCTTCAGACAAGAATTATAAAGTAGCACTTGATCTCCTACCTTAAAATCTATGTCACTACGAAGTCTAGAATCATGCCATTTCTTGGTTCGTTCTTTATAAATTCTAGTATTCTCATAAGCTCCATCTCTTAATTCGGCTAACTCATTAAGCTGCATAAGATGACTTTCGCTAGTGAGCGTTAGATCCATATCATATTGTTTTAATGCCTAATGTGCCTTATGCTTGATTTCTACGGGTAAATGGCATGCTTTCCCATAAACTAGTCTGAAAGGTGTACACCCTGTCGGGGTTTTGTAGGCCGTCTTAAATGCCCACAATGCATCATTAAGTTTTTTTGACCAACCTTTAGGATTGTACCCCACTGATCTTGTGACAACCAAGATTTGAGCAGGTTAGTTTATACCATTAGAAATGGCTAAGAGTTCATTCTATGTGTTTAAGTGTGTGCTATGTGATTTTATGTATGCTAAGTAAGTTAAGTATGTACATGATATCATTTTGAGGTGTATGGGCATCTCATTTTGAGTATGTTTGTGTTGGATTACGAGTATTCCATTTGTTCATGTTTAGTGATAAAGGAAAGGAATAGCGTATTGCATGTAATGCTACGTCAATAGTTGGATGATTTAGTGATAAGCGTTTACGAGAATTGTGGCATTTTAGAAATGAAATAAGTGAGTGAAATATAGAATTTTATGGCAAACTTTCTAAAAATAGAAAGTGGTTTGGTAAAATGAAAGTTATTTTTAGAAAGGTTAGTAAGTATTATTGTTAGAAAGGTTAGTAAGTAGGTTTCAAGTAAAAAAGGTTTAATCAAATTAGCTTAGGTTTTTATAAAAACTTAAGGTAATAAAGTAAATTAGTTAATTAATAAATTAAAAAATATATATATATAATATATATTATTATTAAGGGTGCGTCCGGTTTAGGGTTTAGAGAAAAAAAAATATTTTTTAGACTTATTTGAGTTGGGCTAGGACTTCAAAGAAATAGTTATATAATCATTTGGCTATCTCTTTCATCTTCTTCTTGTTGAGGTGAACTTGAGTCCCCAAAACCCTAAGGAAGACAAAAATTTTGATCAAGAAATCTAGGTGTTAGATCGTGTTAATTCAAGAAAGATCGTTAGGTATGTTCTTCTTCCTTGTTTATTCTTTTAATTCATGTAACATCATTTATGATGGATCTAGGGTTCACATAAAATACAGAATATTAATGATATTTAATGATGTTAGAATGATTAGGGCTTGATTTGGGTCATGATCATGCAATTGGTTAGGTTAGATTTGCGATAAAATCTTGATTTAGGATAAGCAGAATTTAGGGCTGTGCTTACGAGTGATTATCTCCATGAGGGTAATAGTTTTTTTTATGTTTCTGGACTCTAAACAGTAGCTCATTGAATGTACTTTCCAGAAAATCCAGCCTCGAAAGTTTTTAAGGTCGGGAAGTCATTCAAATGTTGTTTACCCTAAAAGTTGTCAAAATATTAAAAACAGGTCAAATTTAGGTCATGTTTGTGAGGGTAAAACCCTAACTTAAAATTAGAATTGAGCTTAGCCCTTCTACCGTAGTTAAGTTCCATATGAATATGGAGAAACCCCAGAAGTATACCTTCTGATTTTATGTCTAAGTATGGTTAATAAGTCCAAACTTTTTAGTGTGCAATCATATCCGAATTGGGACTGTTTTGAAGTTTGATTTTCTTAGGAGTACTTATGCATGTAAATGGCTTTTGGAAATCCAAAGGTAGTTAATATACTCATAAATGAGCATGGGTGATTTTTGGTATGAATTATGAGGGTCATTAAATAAGGGTTCGAAGTACGTAAAGTCATGATAAAATTTTGCAATTTAGAGTTAATTATAAGTAACTAGTGGAAGGAGTTAATGAAGTGGTTAAGTTTGGGCATGGTGCCGGGGTGACCCATGATGGTTAATTTAAACCCTTAGACATCTATCATATGATTGTTACATGTGCTTAAAGGGGCCCCTTTTTTTTTTTTTTGGGGCTTTGTAGCGTGTTAACACGTGTTGTTTTGTTGTTTAGATTTGGTATAGTGTTTGGGAAGTTGCAACAAGGCAATCAGGTGAGTTTCCTAGCCCCTCTTTTTCTATATGAATTTTTATTAGGGTGGGATAATGATGCAAAGTGTTTGGAAATGTTTTGATTTCTATGATAATATGTTGTCAAAGATGCATGGACTATACGTGACTATTGTATGTTGTGTGCTACATGTTTTGTGATGTGATATTGAGAATTGTGAACTAAGTCAGGAGGATCACCTGCGGGTATCCATGGCCTATTTAGTGGAAGGTATTGTGGCCTAGCGGGCAGGATGGTTACTTTGAGAGTATCCACGGCCGGGGCTAAGGGGGTAACCACAGGGACCTTGGTACGATTGAGACGTCTTATAAATCGTTACTGGGAAATCGTGTAATTAGATTGTATTGGATTGGATTGTATTGGATTGGTTGTGCATGCTAGCCTGTATGATAGTTCATTTATTGTCCTGCAATGTTTTCTTTATTATCACAGTAATGCGTAGTTTGGATTTTATATCGTGTCTTAAACCTATGACTCTCACCAACTTTATGTTGACGTTTTAAGCATCATTTTCAGGTGAGTATCGTGATGATAAGAAGGATGTTAGGAAGAGTGGCTAGAGAGACCCTAGGCATTGCTTGTGGAGTTGTCTTTTCTAGTCTTTTCAGTTATGACATTTGTTTTGCTTGATATTTGTTTGTTGGAGATTGTTAGTATTTGGATCTTTTTGTTTTGTGTATGACATTACTTTAGTAATGCAAGACTCCTTTATCTTGTGTTGGGTATTTCATGACACATAGTGTCCATTTGATTATTTCCTTCATTTAGAATTCTCTATACTAGACACCATTGTGTTGTGATGATATCCATGATGTTACGTCTCGTGTTTCCGCCTAGGCGGGTTGTGAAATTAGTATTCACAGTGATGATGGAAATCCTTCTTGAGCCAACATCAAACAAGCTCTTGGTAGGTGACTTGCGATATTCTAAATGAATCAAGCTTGTGTCAACTGGATATCAATTTTGGTCTAGTATATGAACTGACGACTCAATCAGAAAGATAGTAACTATCTGATTCACTCTTACCGTGCTGTCTGCTTTGAGACGTTTCGATAATGAGAACAAGCATGTACGATGAATCTAATGTAATCGCGTTAGAGGATCTAATACTTTCAGCTGGAAACCCTGTGAAGGAGGTTCTTCTAAATTGAACCTACCTGATCACAGATACACTATTTATACTATAAAATGGTCCTTACAAAACCAGAGGTTAATGTAACCGAACTCAAGACGAATGACAAAGCCATATTCGTCTATACCTGCTGTTTATCACTAACATCAATTTTTAGGTATAAGT
>BQNB010145364.1:0-16727 GCA_026074375.1 Tanacetum coccineum
ACCCTTGTGCTGTCATCATAATTGGTATCTAGATGTAGTGGATATAATGTAATAATCTGTGATACAACACTTTCGATGAGCGTGTACGTAAGCAGTTTCATCCAATAAGGACTTGATTTTGGGCAAATTTACAGGGCATGTTCAATCTGGTTGTAGACTAGTATTATGTTGTTACACGACATGTTCCATATGACTCATTTTATATAATCCTAGTTCGATATTCGGATGTTTGTTACTAGATGTTACGTGATACTGTCCGTACAAATTTCAGTGATATGTTTCATGCATTTGATAGGCTAATAACTTTGCACAACTCTGTAATGATGCATAATTAGGCGTTTCATTAGTGGAAGCATAAACACACAAAATTGATATGGAATAATCATTGAATTAGGAACCCTTTTGCTGGTAATTCGTACTGCACTCCTTAAGTCTTTGCTCAGAACTCCAATAATGGAATATCGTAGCCATGTTTATCTTCACGCGATTTATAAAAAAATTGATCAGTAAATGATATAGATATTGCCTCAGTAAGTAGTCATGTTTATTTGACTTAGCTGGTTTTGCTGCTAAATATGATGTCATATGTAGCTGATAAAGATGTTGCATTATGCTCTACAATCTATTAAGGTGATTTTTTAAATCACATTTTGATTTATGCATCATGCGACTCTTTTCTCATTAGGTAATGTAGGCTGAGTTTTCACGAGGCTGACTTTTTGTCATATTCCTGGATTCTGGTTCCATGTTTTATGCACGAATGTCATGCAACAATATCATACACTATGTTAATGATGCGAAACTGGTCACACCAATCCTCTTATTACTTATGCTATTTTTAATTTCTGGTCATTGCGTTTAGTTCGTGCCTTGTATATGTAAATCACGTCCCACATTATCCATCTTGCTGAAATTTAGGCCTAAACATCAAACACGATTTGAATAAAAACGGTTAATATATATGATTGTGTACATGAAAGCATTAGTTATGTTTTACCAAGGTATCCGATCCCCTAGAAATGTGGGACTCACCTTATCTGAGAATGACTTGATGAAAACTCATGTATGCATTTTTCGCATACTATTGAATGCAAATAATATCTGCACCAACTCGAGGGATAGATATGAAATTATTGTTTCCAGTATTTATGAACTTCTGCATATGTATGATCTTCTTCTAAACATTTCCTATGACTTAACAGACTCAAATTAGTATAACTAGGACAAGATCATCAAACGTACCATGTTCTTTATCTCTTTGAATTTATTACTTCGATTGCTTTTGAATTGAGTTTCTACATTCGAATTACATCTTCAGATTATCTCTTTTAGACTTTTAGGCTTGTTTATCAAATTGCTTATATACTTATTTGTATGTAGCTGTTTACTCGCTCTAAAGTAAATAAGCAGAAATACAGTGTATATAAGCATATCCGCACACCTCTGAATGTGTTTTTGTTCTATAGGATCACTTCAGTCCGTTAAATGGTGTTATTATGCTGCTTTCCAAGATTACCTGAATGTTAACGGAAATTTTTAGCACTTGTTTGAGGCTTTTTAACCAATCAGTTTTAGTAGGTTTAGACTACATAATTGATACCAGGATATCTACAAGCTTTATTGCATTTCATTTGATAATATATTTTGAGTTGTTTCGAATGTGGCGCTTAACAAATTTGATTTATTTAGGTCTATTCAATCATGCCTCCACGGATGAAGCTAGTCTTCTCTCCCCCTAATCTTAGGCCGAGATTAACTAAGTCGTCAATTGGCAAAGGTCTCGCAGCCTCCATGCTCACTCTAACAAAAAAGGAGAAAGATTGCCTCGAAAAACGCATGAAGAAATCTGATGTGTTAATTGCAGAGTATCAAAGCCTATGTCCCACTTTGGAGGCTAAATACATGTCACTGAGAGGAGTTTGCCGAATCAAGAAATCAATTACATGTCTTACGTAACTGATTTCTCGTTTCGGTCAACTCTTCTCTCAGTGACAAGTATTTAGCCTCCAAAGTGGGACACGAGCTTCGATACTCTGCAATTAACACATCAGATTTCTTCACGTTTTTTTTGAGGCGATCTTTCTCCTTTAAAAGCTTTGCTTCCAACTCAACACCACTCTTTTTCTTGACCAGACACATCGCGCACTTGCATGCACCAGTGCAACGTGGGCACAACCATGTGCTGGTGTCGGGGTTTTTCAAGAAATGGAAACGTCGCTTGAGAGCCGTCCCACAAAAATTTAAATTGCATCTAGTTCAATGAGGTGGACGTAGCAATTTTTTTATTCGTCTTGATTTTTTTGGTGATTTTGTTGGAGTGAGCATGGAGGCTGCGAAACCTTTGCCAATTGACGGCTTAGTTAATCTCGGCCTAAGATTAGGCGGAGAGAAGACTAACTTCATCCGTAAAGGCATGATTGATTAGGCCTAAATAAATCAATTTGTCAAGCGCCACATTCAAAACAACTCTGAATATATTATGAAATGCAATAAAGCTTGTGGATATCCTGGTATCAATTATGTAGTCTAAACCTACTAAAACTAATTGGTTAAAAAGCCTTAAACAAGTGCTAAAAATTTCCATCAACATACATGTAATCTTAGAAAGTAGCATAATAACACGTTTGAAGTGATCCTATAGAACAAAAACACATTTAGAGGTGTGCGGATATGCATATATACACTGTATTTTTGCTTATTTACTTTAGAGCAAGTAAACAGCTACTTACAAATAGGGAGAATTACATAAATCGTCCTTGTGGTTTGCCGGATCTAACAGATTTCGTCCTGTGCTTTTTTTCATCGGGTTTGGTCCGTGTGGTTTTGATCCATTGCGGGTTTGGTCCCTTGTGGTTTTGATCCATTGCGGGTTTGGTCTCTTGGTCAAACTAAGGAAATGTTGGTCAATTAACCAAACCCGCAATGGATCAAAACCACAAGGACCAAACATGATGAAAAAAGACACATGGACAAAATCTGTTAGATCCGGCAAACCACAAAGACGATTTACGTAATTCTCTTTTACAAACAAGTATATAAAGAATCTGATAAACAAGTCTAAAAGAGATAATCTGAAGATATATTGTAGAAAGTCAATTCATAAGCAATCGAAAGATCGCTAATCACTCGTGTAATAAATTCAAAGAGATAAAGAACATGGTATGTTTAGAAGAAGATCATTCATATGTAGAAGTTCACTGAAACCATAATTTCATATCTATCCTTGGAGTTGGTGCAGATATTATTTGCATTCATTAGTATGCGGAAAATGCATACATGAGTTTTCATCAAGTCATTCTCGGTTAAGGTGAGTCCCACATTACAGGACTCCACCTTGATTACATTCTCATCTACCAGAATCTACCCCATTAATATTGTTCATAAAATTCGGATACCATTGTCTTTGCTCCCTTCCATTGGACTTCAACATGACCAATTGTGCAGGTGGCCGATGGCTATTATTGTGTTTAATGGCTATTAATGTACATATGTGTTCTTTTTTCAAAGATGGTGATAGTTGGTGGTCTGTGATACCGGTACAGTGGTGGTTAATGGTGGTTTATGTGGTGCAAACCGATGGTGGTGTTGATATGTTGATGGACATAAACTTAACATGACCAATAATAATGTCAAAAAAACTAAAACTGATTGACAACAATAGTTAAACATATAATAGGATGTCTCTGCAAATCTTATAATATGAAAACAAGCATCAATGATGAGAATAAATACGTAGTATAAAATAAAGGATGTAACATCCGAGAATTTTCGAATTTAGAATGACGATGTCAATCTTTGACTTTTATGGTCTGGCTTGACGATGGTTTCTCGGGTTACTTTCAAATACCAATCGACTCAAAGGACCAAGAGTAACACCAACATTTCACTGACCATAGACGGCACGGTTTTGGCCTAATGTCGAATGCCTTTCGGATTTTGCAAATTGACACAGGGAACATTTCACTCAAAGGTGTATGATGGAATCTGCCATGACATGATAGAAAAAAAAATGAAAGTCTTCCATGGGACGACTTCTCGGTTTTCGGAAATTCTTTCACAACGTGCCTATCCTATTTAGAAAAGATGCTTAAACGGTACGAAGACACTAATTTGGCTCTAAATTGGAAGAAAAGCCATTTCATGGTAAAAGATGGCATCGTTCTTCGACATAAAAATCTCAAAATAATGGTATAGTAGACGAAAAAAGCCAATATAGACTGTGATTGCACTCTAGTTACCTCATCCAAATACCGTCTTGGGAGTTCGAAGTTTTCTCGGACTCTGCCAGTTTCTACATGTTGATTCATCAAGGATTTTTCAAAAATTTCTCGACCCATGACCCATCTCCTTGAGAAAAACACTCCGTTCATTTTCTCCGAAGAATGCATTTAAGCTTTTCAAACATTAAAGAAAAAACTTACCGAAGCTCCAATTCTGATTGCCCCTGACTGACCAGGCCTTTGAGCTTATGTACGATGCAAGCGATTTTGCCATAGGTGTGGTTCTGGGGCAACATCATGAGAAACATTTTAGACCTATACATTATGCAAGCAAAACAATGACCGTTGCGGAATCATAAATACAACCATAACGGTGAAGGATCAATTGTTAGCAGTGATGTACGCCTTCAAACAAATTTTAGTCGTATCTCATCATGAATAAAAGCATAGTGTATACGGATCATTCCGCACTAAATACCTATTTGCTAAAAAAGATGCCAAGGCAAGATTACTCCGATGGGTTCTCCTCCTTCAAGAGTTCGATTTCAATGTAATTGACACAAAAGGAGCTGAAAATTATGCAGCCGATCATCTTTCCCGACTAGAAAATACGTATGAAAATGTTCTAGACCCAAAGGAAATAAATGACACTTTTCCTCTCGAGGCACTTAATATAGGTCACTTCTCGTGGTGACCCAAGTACCCCGTGGTTTGTTGATTATGCAAATTACCACGCGGGGAATTTCATTGTCAAGGGAATGACAGCCCAACAGAAAAATAAGTTTTTTAAAGATGTCTAACACTACTTTTGGGATGATCCCTTTCTATTCAAAACCTGTGCTGATCAAGTGATCCGGCGATGTGTTTTGGGCCAAGATAGTTGTCGGTCATCCTCAAAGCTTGCCATAGTGGACCCGAGGGGAACATTACGTGCCAAATGCACCGCCTATAAGTAAGGTTTTTGACCTCGGGATTTTTATTGACCCACAATTACAAAGATGGCACCTAGTAGTTAGTAAAAAAACTATGATCTCGTTGCAAAAGCCAGGGAAATAAATTTCAATCGTGGTGAGTTGCCTCAATAATTCCTCCAAGTGTTGTGAAATCTTTGATGTTTGGGAATAGACTTCAATGGGACATTCCCGTATCTAGAGGAAATAAATACATACTCGTAGCGTAGATTAACCTTATTACAAAGGGTCGACAGCAAAGGCGATCCACTTTCCAACGATGCTCGAGTTGTAGTTAAGTTTTTGAATTCTCTTTTCGCCCTGATTCGGGCCACTTAGAGCTATTTTTTAGCGATCGGGGACCCCTCTTTGTGTAGGATCAATTTGCCAAAGTAATGTGTAAGTATGGGGTCACTCATCGTTTAGCTACCGCTTACCACCCTCAAATGAGTGGTTAAGTCGAGGTGTCCAATCGAAGTTTAAAATGTATTCTAGAAAGGACGGTTGGAGAAAACCATGCCTCATGGTCCGACAAATTAGACGACGCTTTGTGGGCATTTCGTACCGCTTATAAGACACCGATCGGATGTACGCCTTACAAGCCTGTTTATGGAAAATCGTATCATTTACCTATCGAGTTAGAACATAAAGCATATTGGGCATTAAAACATGCTAACTTCGATCTTAAAACCGGGGTTGATCACCTAGGAAGCTGCAAGTCTTAATGGCTTTAATCGGCTTCGTGATCAAGCTTATGAGAATTCTTTGATATACAAAGAGAGGACGAAGAAGCTTCACGATTCTAAGATTAATAATCGTATTTTCAATGTTGGTGATCAAGTCTTACTCTTCAACTCTCATCTAAAGATATTCTCAGGGAAGCTTAAAACCGATGGTCCGGGACCGCTTTCACCATCACCCGATAGTTTTTTATATGGGCACTGCCCAATTTATTCTCTATACCACGGGTCGAACTTCAAAGTAAATTATCATCGTCTTAAGCATTATTTTGGAGGGGACACACCACCGATGGTTGTCCCGGATCTTCAAACTTTCCCCTAAGGATGAATAATTCATGGGGATCGATGTCAAGCTATGTTGATTCGGTATACAAAAAACACAAAAGCGCTTAGTGGGAGGTACCCATGCTTAATCTCTATTTGTTTTTTCTTATCTTAATGTGATCTGAGGAGGGCTTTGTACTCTTCCGATTCTAGTAGTTTGTGCTTGTGATTGTTTGCAGGGATTATTAAACCAACATTGTTGAAGGACCTCTCGTGTTCGGGTGGTTTTGTCCTGGTTCATCGAGTGATTTCCTAGCCTTTCTCTGCCATTAGTTTGGGGAAATCCAATATCCTAGATTTTTATCAACTAACCCTTAGGAAACATTGAGGACAATGTTTGATTTTAGTATGGGGTAGTGTATCTTCGATATAATCTTACCTACTTTTGCTCGTTGTCCTCACGTACCCCGTTTTCCCACAAAAAATTTAAAATTTTATATTCATACCCCTATAAAATAAATGATGATGAAAAATAATAATAGTAGTTGTTAAATAAGTATTTAGACATGAATGTAAGCTTTTCGTTGGTAAGAACAAAAGTAAATTTTGACCCGACCGATTTTATTTTCTTAAGTTTTATCCATTAACTAAGTATAAATTGAAATTTGCTAATCTTTTATATAAGGAGCTATAAAAAGCGAGTCTAGCTTAAAAAAGTCAAGACTTTGCAAGTTCTCATAATTGATTTTAAATATGCGAAGATCGATTTATTAGGCTAAGTATTCACTAATTTCTTTATTAGGAATTTTAAATTATGAATGAAGAACAAGAGATGATAGAGTAGAGTATAAGTTTTGATGCTAAACATAGAATAGTTGGATTTCTTTAAGGCTTATAAGTGTTATATTGTGGCTTTTTCTCCCATTAGATTGTTTCACCCTTATAATAATTGTTAATAAATAGAGTTGTGCAATTTTTTGGTTAATAGCTAGTTCATAGAAGTTTTCTTTAGTTTCTTTGTGATTAAGAGAGAGTATACATCAGGAATACTTAATTTGGCATACTATATGTATCACAATAATAAATATTTTGCTTATCCCTTAAAGAGCCTTAGGGTATATGGGGTAAGTAGAATTTAATAAGTGAAATAATAAGCCTTATTCATTCCTTAAAGAGCCTTAGGGTATATGGAATGGATATTGTTGCTTAATTTTTGTCTTGTTTGTACCTTAAAGAGCCTTAGGGTATATGGTGCAAATAAGATTGGTCCATTTATGTCTTAAAGAGCCTTAGGGTATATGACATGAATGGTACCTTGCTTAAGTAACCTAATAAAAGCCAAATTTTGGTCGCCTCGATGTAGACTTAATCTTGATGGCATTGTTTTCTTTTGAAAAGGGCTAGGAACTATTTATTGCGACTTTACCGTTATGCTTTATTTTCGAAATTAATAAGTATCGAAATAAAAGTCTTAAAGAGCCTTCGGGTATATGACTTAAATAAAATCTTGAGATACAAAACTAGGGAATAAGGGAGGAAAAGTAAGTACACAATTAGCTCTTATAAGTAGTGTTAGCATCATAACTTGTAATTTACAATGATCTTGTTTTTAAGCTTGGCTTGGAGAGGTGAAAATTGGGGACGATGAATTTATCTTTTTAGACACTTTAAGTGCTTTTTGTTCCGTGATCCTAAAAGTTATCAATGAATAATGAAAGCAATACATTATGTCACACAAGAATAAGTTGTAAGTTGTAAATTATGAAAATCATAAAAAATGGAAAAAGTTTTGAAAAATGGGAAAAATGGGTGTTTTATAACTTGTGATTTCTTAACTCTCCCCACGAAAGACTTTACTACTTCTTAAAGGATTAGTTTGGGAGGTTTTGAGGTATTTGGTTATAGAGTATATAATATTGCGTGAGGACACGGCAATCACTTAGTTTGGGAAATTTTGATATGTGTGAAAACACATATCTGTTTTATCTCAAAAATGACCCATAAAAGACAAAATTGTGCATGAAATGCTTGTATTGCTTGTTTTGTCTTTGTGATTGTGTAGGTACGGATATTGCAAAAATCACAAGAAAACAGTCAAAACCGAACAAACACGGACACAAGAAATGAAAGAGTGCACAAAAGCCGAGGATTTGATGGCAGAAAGGTTAAATAGTTAACTCAAGTCAATCATTGGTCAACTCTTGGTCAACCTTGGTCAACAAGTTAACTCTGGTCAAACTTATGAAGACAAAATCCCAAAATACCTAAAACAGCCCCTCAAAGTTAAGCCTTAATTCAAAAATAACCCTAAAAGCCCTAACAGCGTTATCTCTTTATATTATAAGAGATAACGGTCGTTATCTCAATCTTTAACCCAAAACCAAACAACCGTGGCCCATAACCCTTTAAAAAGCCCAATCCCATTCCCAGTCAAAGCCCACACCTCACAAGTCAAACTATCAAACGGTTAAAAAATAATAAAAAGGGCGTGTAACTGTTGTTACTGTTCATCGTCGTCTTCATGTATTAACCCACCTAATCAAAGGGTTAATTCTAATTAAGGACGTGGCTCAACAATTCAAGTACCAAGAAATGATCTGGCAAAACAAAACGTCACCAAAGCTCCTTATTGGTCCAAGTGTACAAAGAATGACACGCGTATATTGAAGGAAGCACACCAAGAAGTGGGATTTTACACCGAATTACTTGTAAAAGAAGCACAATGAGCCTGACACATAGAATGCCACGTTGGCAATCCGTGTGCTCATCTAATCAATCCAACGGTTGTAAGTTAGGATCCAATGATGGGCATTGAATTAAGGGCCAAGATCAAATTGATGAGGAGCGGGCAAGAGTCCTAGAAGCTTCATCTGAGCTCTATAAATAGCAAGGCTCTTCACACACACCAGGGGGATATAGATTTTTCCTTTTTAGCTTTTAGATATAGTAGCTTTTGTAATTTTTCAGCTTAATGTTTTCTTAATGTAATTTTCCAATTTCAAGAATTGTAATATGTTGTTTTATTAATAGAAATCAAGTTTTTCTTATTAAACTTTTACTCTTCTCAAGCCTTACTCTTATAAAGTTTTGTTAAATAAGCTGTCACTGTTACATAAGCTTCTCACAAGCTCATCTCAAGCTCTCTAAGTCTCTAAGCTTAGATTGAGCTCAAATCAATCATTTAATCTACTTATACATTAAAATCAGATAATACCTATGCTATATATAGATCTGAGCTTTTTAGATGATAAGCTTACAATGAAAGAGCTTATGGGACTTTTACCATCTTATCCTTGTGATAAGCTAGAGCTATAGAGTAGCTCCACGAGCTTATTTAGCCTTTGTTAACCTAAGGCATTTGTAAGTTCCATTTACTTTTTCTATCTTAAATTCTCAAGTGTAAAATTGCTTAATCTGCTTATTTGTTTGCTTATTTCTATTAGTATAGTTTACTTATGCTTATTTTAATAGTTATATGCTAGTTGTGTTTGATTTTTAGTATTAAATATTAGTTTTCTCTAATCTGTCTTAAAATCAATAAAAAAACCAAAAATAAGTAGCATAGTTTTAAGCTCTTTGATTCTGGCTTATTTGCTTGTTGAGAATTATTTATCAAAGTTGTTATAAGTTGTGTATTTGAGTTTTGTGTTATAAATCTCATTAATATAAGCTGAAAATGAAATTTGAAGAGATAAAGGGGTGTTTGGGTCAGCAGTACTAACCACAAGTTAGTACTGCTTGTGGCCTATTTGTCTTTTGATCTTAGTTTTAGCTTCTTAATTAAGTTAGTTTGAGTTGGATTTATAAGCTGGATTTTGTTAAGACAAGTTTTCAAGATTGAAAATGAATAAAGCTCAAATTTGTCTAGTCTTATTTGCATTTTAAGCTTCAATCAAATCTAGTAATTTTCATAGCCTCATTTGCTTTCAGTTGTGTGTTAGATCTGTGTTAGAATTGGTTTCTTTGGTCTGCATTTTGTCTAGTTAATTTGAGTAACAATTGTGCAAACTGCACCAGATAAGAAAACAGGAAAGTAGCTAGTTTTAAGCTTGATTTTCAGATGGTAAGAATTAGAGTTAGGATTGGATTTTCAGCATATAAGTAGATTAGGGATCATAGTTAATTTGTTTCAAATTAGTTTTGATTAAAAAGTACATTAGCATATCTGTTTTTAGCTCTTAAATAGCAATTTGTCTTTTAAATTTTAAAAAGGAAAGTCAGCATTTGCTCACTAATCTGTCTGTTTTCAAAGAGCTTTTTCTATAAGCTCTTGTTGTCACAATCTCTTTCAAAAAGCATTTTCAAATAGCCATTAAGTCAAGCTTTCAGAAATTATAAGTTTCATTTCCTAGAATGCTTATTTGTTAGCTTAAAAATAAGCCAAAAGTTTGGTGTTTGGCCTTCTTGGTTTCAAAGTTTTCATAAAAGCTAATTTGGTAATTCCAGCTTATGGCCTGTCTTATTTGTGCTTAATTCTGTCCATTCTAGCTTGTTAGGTTAAACTTAGGTTAAAAAGTAACTTTTTGTTCTTTAGTTTTAGCTTATTCTAGCTCTTTAAGTTCTAAAATTTGAAAAAAAGTAAAAAATAAAGTAGTTAGTATTTCTGTCTATTTGTTTAAGCCATTTCCAACTTATTTTCTCACTTTCAAAAAAGTTGTTTTCACAAAAGTTTTTAGATTTTAGCTAATTTTCAACTTTGTTCTTTTAGTTTTCAAAAAAAAAGTTGAGGCTGGGACTCGAACCCACGACCTCTTGCATACACACACTCATACTTAACCATTGTGCTTCAATAGCTCATCCATTAGGTTTTGTATTCATATTTCTTTTAAACACTTTTTGGTTTCTAGCTTATATAAAAAGTTGTGGCTTATTCCACCTTGTGACATGTTTCTTTCCCCCCATCTCCCGCGGTTGCATCAAGAATTTCATCAAGTGAACTCAGACCTATTATAGTCTTAGAAGAATCGTTGCACTCCTAAAACACATCAAACATGTAAAATAGCTAAAACTCAACCCATGTCAACTGGTAAAAGAAAGTTTGCAAGTCTGCAAATCAGTTTTACCATTTTTGGACCACATTTACCTATTAGTTTAGAACCTAGATGTTTATTTTGATATGCATACCTAGTATCCAAAGTTACATATATGAAAACAAGTATAAAGCTTACACTTTCAATAACCTCATTACGTATCGTGAGGCGCTCCTGAACTAGGCTCACCATGCTTACCGCTAGCTTTCCTTTCGGTATGGTGACACGCATCTTCTTCATGACATAGAGCTACATTAAAATAAATAAAAATAATTTCTATTATACACTACCTCTATTTACGGAAAGATTATGGTAAAAAAATATTACAGTGAACACTAACTCTATATTTAACAACATATGATTCTTTTTTATGCAATTTTTCATTCATTATTTTAACCATAATAGATAGTTTACAACATATGATTCTTTTTTATGCAATTTTTCATTCATTATTTTAACCATAATAGATAGTTTATTTAGTCACTGTGCTAAACAATGGCTCTCTACACTTGTTCTAATAGAAACGTACAAATTAAGGCTAACCTGCAAAAATACGGTACATCTACCTTAGAGAATGGCGTGTAGATCCCTTCGCCTTCTTGTACTTGTCAATGCCCTCTACTAAACAATATATAGCATGCGCCGCCCATTGCTTCTTCTTAAGGGCGCTCACATCACGCACGTACCACAGATAATACGGAGCCAAGTACCCGCGTGGTGCACATATTATAGTTCCTAAAGCAAAAAGAGCGTAAGCCTGCTTCACGATATCCGCATCTTTGCTATGAATGAGTTTAGCCTAGACTTTGTTAGCTGATACGTGATGTTTTGTGCCCTTGTTTAAAAATAGCCCTGCTAGCGCGGTCGGAGGCTTCTTTTGAGATTTCCTGGGAAGTACAATCTCCTCGTCACCAGTATTTTGTGACAGTGGGAGGTGTGCAAGGAAATCCGGGAAGAGAGACATTGGATAATTGGTTTAAGGTCCAGATTCGAGAAAACCGAAGATGGTTATAAGTTTGTTTTCTGCCCTACTGTATGCAACTTCTGTAAGGTTTTATGCAAGGATGTATGAATATTTGTGGATGATCGTGGTAACAGACGGTTGGCTCTCAGTGATGTTCCTTATTCCGTTCACTTTTATCGCCAAGTTAGGTGATATGTATAATTGTACACATCATAGTCAGTTATACATTGTACTAAATACGTAACAAAGAACCTTAATGTTCTATTTATGCTTGAATAAACGTGTTGACAGTTGTAATACTTTTCTTGTTGACACATTCTAAACAGAAGCAAACAATGGGTCCTAAAGTACCACAAAAAAGCGTAACATTTTCCGTATTGAAACAATGACAAGTACGTTAACCGAGACCTGTACCAGCCTCTTTCCTTGGAGCATCAGCCTTTATACGGGGAGGCCTAACGATACGGTCAACGAGTCCGTAATCCAAAGCTTCCTGAGCATTGAACCGCTTAATTCGACTTAAGTCCTTGTGAACCTACACATATTAGTATTTACCAATAAGAATCCAAAGTTTATGATGTAAACCCAAGTATTGAAGAACGGGTTGACTTGTTTTTAGAGGCCCATGATCGTGTGAGAAAAAAGGGTTTACTAAAATGGGCATAACTTGGAGTGTGAAGAGGAGTATGTGTTTGGAGATGTGGGGGTGAATTTGGTGGTAAGGCGCTCTTTCTTAACACCCAAAACCGATGGAGATGATTGGCTCAAGCATAACATCTTTCAGTCGACTTGCACTATTTTGGGTAAGGTTTGCACTTTTGTTTGTGATTCTGGTAGTTGTGATAATTTGATAGCTGCAGAAGCATTCCAAAAGCTAGGATTGAAGACTGAAAATCATCCCAAACCTTATAAGTTATAGTGGCTTAATAAAGGCGGCGAGGTGACATTTTCTAAGCGTGTCCATGTTCCATTTTCTGTGAGAAACACTTATAAGGATAATGTTTGGTGTGATGTGGTGCCCATGGATGCTTGTCACTTGTTGTTGGGTAGACCTTGGGAGTATGATCGTGATATAACTCACAATGGGAGAACTAATACTTATAGTTTCCTATTTGAGGAGTGGAGATTACTTTGATGCCTAATAAACCCAAAGAAGTAATTAGTAAACCCACTGGTAGTTTACTAACACTTTCGTAGTTTGAAGACGAGCTGGAGATGGGAGACGATATTTTTGTGCTAATAGGGAAGGAGGTTGCTGAAGGTAGTAAAATTCCTGAAGCCATGATTCCTTTACTTGAGGAATTTTTGGATGTTTTCCCTGATGAGTTACTTGATGGATTGCCACCATTACGGGACATCCAACATCATATTGATTTAGATCCTGGATCACAATTGCCTAACAGGCCACATTACAGGATGAGCCCGGGAGAGCATGAGGAGTTGCGTAGGCAGGTTGAGGAGTTGGTTTCTAAGGGTCACGTTCATGAGAGCATGAGCCCGTGTGCTGTTCCTGCCCTATTGACTCCCAAGAAGGATGGTACATGACGTATGTGTGTTGATAGTCGAGCCATCAACAAGATTATTATGAGGTACAGGTTTCCCATTACTCGCCTTGATGATTTGCTTGACCAGAATAGTGGTGCTACTATTTTTACGAAGCTGGATTTGAAGAGTGGGTATTACCAGATTCGTCTTAGACCTGGTGATGAATAGAAGACCGCTTTCAAGACGCGTGAAGGATTGTATGAGTGGTTGGTGATGCCTTTTGGTTTATCAAACGCACCAAGTACATTTATGCGTGTGATGAATCAATTGTTCAGGCCTTTTATTGGCAAGTTTGTGGTTGTTTATTTTGATGACATTCTTATTTATAGTGCTTCTTTTAATGAGCATGTCACCCATGTGAGGCAGGTCTTGACCTTGCTTCGGAAGGATAGTTTTTATGCAGCCACAAAGAAGTGTGTGTTCATGACCCCTAAAGTTTTGTTTTTAGGGTATGTTGTTTCTGGTGATGGCATACAGGTGGATGAGTCTAAAGTAGCAGCTGTTCAAGAGTGGCCAACTCCAACTACCATTACTGAAGTTCGGAGTTTTCATGGTCTTGCTTCTTTCTATAGGCGATTTATTCCTAATTTTAGTTCCATTATGGCCCCTTTGACATATTGCATGAAGAGAAAGTCATTTGTTTGGATAAAGGAAGTAGAGTTGGCTTTTTAGATTGTCAAAGAAAAGCTTACTACATCACCAATCTTGATAAAGCCTGACTTTTCTAATGTTTTTGAGCTTCATACTGATGCCTCAAAGGTTGCTATTGGTGGGGTTCTTAGTCAAGGTGGGCGACCTGTTGCCTATTTTAGTGAGAAGTTGACAGAGCCGAAGTCTAGGTACACTACTTATGACTTGGAGTTTTATGCAGTGGTCCAAGCTGTGAAGCATTGGCGCCATTACTTGTTTCATAAGGAGTTTGTTTTGTTTATTGATCATGATTCCTTAAGGCATATTCGTACTCAAGATAAGGTACCCCATAATATTGGGCGTTGGTTGGCATTTCTTGAGAAGTTTACTTTTGTGGTGAAACACAAAACTGGTGTTGCCAATCGACCTGCTGATGCCTTAAGCAGGAGGAGTGGTTTGCTTGTAACAATGAAGGTTGATGTTCCAGGACTCGATGTCATTCGTGACATGGTGACTGTGGACCTATACTTTTTAGTTGTTTTGCAAGGTGTGCAGGCTGGGGAGAAGCCAAATTTCTTTCTGCATGATGGGTTCCTTTTCAAAGGGAATCAATTATGTATTCCTGATTTAAGTCTTCGCTTGCAAATTATTAAGGAATTACATGATGAGGGGCATGTTGGTCGTGATCGCACTTTGCAATTGGTGCAAGCTTCTTATTTCTGACCTACTATGAGGAAAGAGGTGGATCGTTATGTCAAGAGGTGTCGTGTGTGCCAGGTCTCGAAGGGTACGGCTACTAATGCAGGTATCTATATGCCTTTGTCTGTTCCTTTGCAGCCATAGGTTGATATTAGCATGGATTTTGTGTTGGGGATACCTCGTACTCAAAGGGGGTAATGATTCAATATTCGTTGTTGTTGATCGTTTCTCTAAAATAGTGCACTTTATCCCTTGCAAGAAGACAACAGTTGCAGCTAATGTGGCCCAGCTGTTCTTTAGGGATGTATACCGTTTAGATGGTTTACCTTCCTCTATTGTTTCTGATCAGGACACTAGGTTTCTGAGTCATTTTTGGCGTAGTTTGTGGAAGATGGTGAATACTCAACTCAATTTTAGTAGTGCTTATCATCCTCAAACTGATGGGCAAACTGAAATTGTTAACATGTCCTTTGGTAATCTGTTAAGGTGTTTGGTGGGTGAACATGTGAAGGCATGGGATCAAAAGTTGTGTCAAGCTGAGTTTGCTCATAATCATGTTGTTAATCGAAGTACCGAGTTTAGTCCATTCCAGGTGGTTTATTCTGCTCAACCACGTGGTCCTCTGGATTTAATGAATCCCCGTGTCTCTAGTTTTGTTCCCAACAAAGTGTAGGATTTTGTTACAGGGTTACATGGTGTTCACAAAGCTATTCATGAAAATTTGGTTCATGCCAATTCCAAGTACAAACAAGATGTGGATCACAAGCGGAGACATGTTGATTTTGAAGAGGGTGACTTTGTATGGGCTGTTTTGACTAAGGATCATTTTCCTGTTGAAGAGTATAACAAGTTGTCTACTAAGAAGATTGGCTCGTTGGAGATTGTGGAGAAAATGATTAATTCTAATGCTTACCATCTGAAATTGTCAAGCCATATTAGGTGTTCAAATGCTTTTAATGTGAAGCACTTGATTCCTTATCATGGCGACTCTTCTGATGATGACCTTGCTATAAATTCGAGGATGAATTTTGTCTAGCTAGGGAGAAATGATGGAGGCCCAAGTATTGAAGAACGGGCTGAATTGTTTTTAGAAGCCCAAGATCGTGTGAAGAAAAGGGCTTCAGTCAAATAGCCATAACTTTTGATCCGTAAGGCCGTTTCAGGCTCGTAACCACTCAAATCGAAGAGAAAATGAGGCGGACGCTGCTGTAACCAGCTACAAGCTGGATAAGGATTTTTCGAAGCCCAAAACCCTCGTTTACTATGAGTTATTTACATTTTTCTGTTTTTTTGATTTTTTGTTGGACTTGTTTTTGTTCTAGCTCACGACCCATCTATCTTTTTAGGCCCGTTTCAGTTTTGTGAGCCTATTTAAACAATCTGTTGTAACCCTAGCCAGGGGGTTATCAGTTTTAATAAAAATAAACCATTGGCCGTTGTTTGCCAAGAAATTTTACCCTAATAATCGGTATTCAATCGAATCAACGATTGTTGGAAGAATTGTTTCTGGTATTCGTAGAATCAACAGATCCAATTTGTTATCTTGTTTTTTAGTCTACATCAGTTGGTATCAGAGCCGAAGTTCCTGATTAAGGAAAAACATGACTCTTAATGAGGTACATGAACAAGAATTGGAAGATCATGTTATGGCAAGAATGGAGGAGCGATTTGATCAATTCGTTGAT